>CATKHJ010707321.1:0-17660 GCA_949750685.1 Vernicia montana
AGAATAAGCTAAAAAGGCTTAGTTTTTGGGGAATCACCAAGCCTCATGAAACTAGTTGGACATGGAGGCAGTTAGTGAAACTTAGGGATATGGCTAAGCCAATGTTCAAATATGAGTTGGGGAATGGATTGAGATTCTCTTGTTGGTTTGATCCATGGGATGGGCAGGATGCACTGATAGATAGGTTCCCAAATGCAAATTTTGAAAATTCAGACATTCCTAATCATGCTATGGTGGCATCAGTTTGGAAGGGGAATAGATGGATAATACCATGTGCTCTTGATGATTATACTGAGCAAGTTAGAGAATATGTGATTAAGCACTATCAGTTGACAGATAGGGAAGAT
The DNA here is from genome assembly GCA_949750685.1 of Vernicia montana. NCBI lineage: Eukaryota > Viridiplantae > Streptophyta > Magnoliopsida > Malpighiales > Euphorbiaceae > Vernicia > Vernicia montana. Next base: position 348 of record CATKHJ010707321.1, read on the forward strand.
CGCATTAGTTGGAGACTGACTAACAACAATCAATTCACAGTTGCAAGTGCATGGCAGTGGATAAGAAAGAAGGGCAATAAGGTGGGGTGGGCAAGGCTGTTATGGGGTCCCATGCATATACCTAAACATAGTTTCATTTGTTGGCTGGCTATCCATAAAAAGTTGCACACAAAATCCAATTTATATAACTGGAAAGTGGTTACAGAAAATCAGTGTGTATTTTGTCACGATGGGGTTGAAGATATACCACACTTATTTTTCAAGTGTCCTTGCAGTATGAGAGTATGGACTAGAGTCCTGCAGGCTTGTGGTATTAACAGAAATGGGATGGTTTGGCAGAGAGAAGTGTCATGGTTCTCTAAAAAGACAACTGGTAAGAGCTTAAGCTGTAAAGTGAGAAGGACAGCTTTCTGTGCAACTGTGTATTACCTTTGGCAGGCTAGGAATAATAGTATTTTTCAACAAAAGCATTTCAGTGAAGCAGATGTTTATAGAAATGTTAGATATGTCATAATGTTGAGATTTTGTACACAAATGGGATCTATTAGGGATAGAGTGTTTAGCACATGGTAATTGTTAATACTGTGCTAGTTGGGATTCTGTTGTTTTGAGCTGTATGTATAGGTTTTGCTGTATGCTCTGGCTCAGTTTTGTGAGTTTAATGCAATTTTGGTTTAATTTGACCCAAAAAAAAAAAAAAAAAAAAACACATTAAAAACTCACTTCTGATATGTGGAGCCAACAACCATTAGTCCAGCAGTATCAGCTAGCTGAGCCAGTTCCTTTAGTGATTCGTCTATACCAAAAGAATCCACTGTATCACCTTTCCGCTCAACACCCACCAGGTAGGTTTTTTCTTCAAATACCTAAATAAGTAACAAATTACGCGTTACACATTAATTTGCCCCAAAATTTGGTAGCTGGGTAATTTTTAATTGATTAAAAACTAAAAACAGTTTGAGAGTAATTCTAAAACTGACCTCCTTTCCATTTTGATGCTTGAATCTATTCTCGAAGCTATCCTCGTCTTGTATCTTCTTCTTCTTAACTCTTGTTGAAGAAACCGAGGTCTTATCCTCTGTTACGAGTCCATGGACCTCCTCTTTATCCTCTTTCGTATCAATTACTGGACTTGGCAAAGAAACATTCTCAGGGGATACAACTTCAACTCCTTGTTGGAGAACTCTGGTGATGAGTCTGGACGAATTTGTACTGTGTGCAGTGAAAGTGAGAGGGAAACTGGGTTTGTTAGGGTTTGGAATCCATTGTAAATACTGATCGTTGATATGAAGAGAGGGTCGAATCAGAGAACAATAGCAAGCAATCATGATACGATTACAATGGCAATCTTCTCAGTGGACGTTGCTCTGGAAGGTTGATTGCGGATACGTATATCGTCAATGCTGTCTTTTTTCTGTGGTCACCGGCGTCTAGTTGTGGTTTCGAGCGGTAATAAAAACGGCGACGTTTAAGTCAAGACTTTAATGAAACGACTCTTCTAATAAAGAAACGGCTATATTGGCAAACTATTGGTTGTCGTAGGTGTTGGTCGAATTGTAGTTCAAGCAGTTCACAAATCGATAATGTCGTTTATTGAAGAAAGGGCTGGCATGAGCAAACTAGACGAGTTGTCGTCTATTCCTGACTTCTTGCTTCTACGACGACGTTCAAAATGACTTCTTTTGAACTTCGTTCAAGAGGACTTTAATAATCCGCCTTATAGACTTTTTTTTTTTTTTTTTTTTTTTTCAAAGATAATATAAATTTCATTAAAGGGGCATGTAGCCCAAAAAAGTATAAAGAAGGGTTATAATTATTAAAAAAACTAACTATGAAAACAAAATCTGAACATATTATCAAGAATGAATATACCCATCAAATGAGTTAAAATAATGGACTTAAAGCCCAATAATATAGAAAAGTTCTCATATGGTTCATGTTCCACCCTCTCCTTTCCAAGATTCTCTAGCCGGTGACCAAAGGGAGGAGAGAAACTCCATGGTGAACAGGGTTGCAACTGAACCAACCCAATAGATATTGTACAGCTGGAATGAAATACTAGCTCACCTCATATTTAAAGATCTACATAATGGTCAAGGTGAAAATAGATCCAACTTCAACAAGTAAATCTACCCTCGCCTGAAAAATATATAACTTCGTTCCATGGCAAAGGAGTTTAAAGGAGTAATAAGACCTTTAAAGCATGAAACTCCATCTCTGGTTGTTATGATATGGTCTTCTTTCCACCATCGATCATCCAAGTATAGAAATCACAAAGGATGGAGATAGTGGAAAGGGTGGACTTGGCCAACTTTCACCATGACAAAGGATTTATCACCAAAACATATCAGAAAATAGATAACAAAATAATGAAGCCCGATGTACGGAAGACAAAAAAGATTACACCTTAGGCAAATTATTATAAGATCTAAATAAGGAAAAACTAAAAACAAAGAAACTAGGAACAAATAAAAAAAAAAGGTATTTTCTCTGATTGTCGGAGTCACCGAAGGGTCTTCCCAACCAATATCCTATCAAAAGAGCATAGAGTTTAGAGAGAAAATGTTGTTAACTCTTGGCCTTATAGATAAATTTACCCTCAATTTTATACAAGTTTTCAATTGTATCTTTTTTTTTTTTTTTTATTGATTCTATTCAAATTTAAAATTTTAATTGTAATTTTATCTTAAATTACAATTATAAAAAAAATATCAATTAAATTGCCAAAATTCAAATTAATCTTTAAATTTATTATATTATGTTGTCAAATTAATATTAAAATTTTAATTGAAGTTAATCAAACTCTTTAACTTTGCAAATTTGATTGATTAAGTTATTAATTTATTTACCATTAGTTTACAAAATTCACAAAATTGGAGAATCAAATTATCTCCATTCGAGGTTTAAAGTTTTTTTTTAGGTTTAAAGTTAAATTGATAGTATATTATAATATAATAAGTTTTAAAATTAATTTCACTTTTATCCTTTAAATGAATATGAAATTATTATTAGTAGTAGTATTACTTTAGTTTGAGAATATAATTGCAATTAAAATTTCAAATTGATGTTGAATTGACACACACACAAATATATATATATATATACAAACACGCTAAGTTCAAAGGTAAATTTATGTATTAAGTTTTTTTTAGGTTGAACTAGTACCTTTTTTCTTGTTTTCTTTCTTTAACTTGTAAAAAGAAATTATCAATATTTCCTAAAAAAAAAAAAATCTTTCAATACCATTTCATTGCATAAACTAAGAAATAAAAATATATAATAAATTAAAAAATAAATATCATAATTTTTGAATAAAAAATATATGATGGATGCAATTGTATTTATGCAATATGAATATTTATTTATTAACAACTAAAATAAACTTAAATTAATATTTTTTACAATATTCATAACTTTCATTATGCATAACTTTTTTTCTTTTACTGTTATTCGCATTGACGAAGACAATTTTTTTTAATAAGTGACTAAATTTCTTAAATCATAATTTATATTAAAATAGTATATATAATTAAGCTAACTTATATATATTTTAAAAAAAATTAACCTAAAATAAGGAGGTCAAATATAATATATGATTTATTTTATTTTAATTTTACACCTAAAATTTTTTATATTTTGGAGATTAAGAAGACTATGACTCCATCGATCTCCTCTTAGCTCTGTCATTGATTTACTTGTACTCTTATGAATGTAATTTTTTTTAACAAAAAAATTTGTTAAAAAATTAAACATGATTTATCTTAAATTTAAAATAATTGTAAGAAAATTAAAAAAAATCACCACTAGTCTTGATTTTAAAATCATTATCACATCCATGCGTATAAAAAAACAATACATTAAACTAATCCAGTTAAATTATTAATAATAGCCCTAAATTTATCACTATAATATTTAATTAGTCTAAAATTATAATTGCATTATGTGTAAATAATTGTAAAACCATTTCCTCAGCTTTATATATAAAGATCTTATCATTTCACCTAAAATAAACTTACAATCAATCACCTAATAAGATTATAATTTAGTATTTAAAAATTAAAACATTTATGTTTTCTTTTTTGGTGTCAAAGTAATGATTGTTTTTGAAAATATTTATATCAATAAAAAAAATTAACCTTCATCATCTATTCATAAATTAAACTTCTATTTATAAATTTTAAGTATTTTCCAATTCATATATAGAATAAAAAAATTAACTTTTCTTTTTCATTCAAGTCAATATAAATTAAAAAAGAAAACCAAAATAAAAAATATTTATTCCAACTTCATTCAAAACCTATCTGATTTTAAAACATTATAATTAATAAAATAAAATAAAAATGGACCAAAAAAATTAAAATAATATGAACAATAAATTAAAAAAAAAAAAAACTATAGCAACCGTCAACCGTTAGCGTGTAAAAACAGACACGTGTTAACGCGTGAATCAGTCACTCACAACTACTACTCCTAAGTACAGCTAACACGAATCAAAAACATTAATTATTAAAATTACAAAAAGAACCAATCAAAACGCATTAGATGTTTCTCAATTCTCATTTCATTCATTAGGCCACAATTCGTTCAAACAGAGAAGCCATTATTATTATTATTATTATTATTATTATTATTTAAAAGTAGGCTTAATGGAGGTGTGGTTATAGGTCCACCAACTGGTGGTTAGGTTTTGAACTCTCTTAAGCAATGAAACTCAAACACACACATAATCACATAGATACATAAACAACCACCTTTCTTTTCATGACATATTATAAACAAATCAAATTACAAATATCAGTCTAATAAGAGTAAAAAATAAACAAAATAATTCTATCATAAACAATAAATTTCTTATTATCAACACTGAAATTCAAACCTGAGACTTATTATTCTCATGACTCGGTCCTAGCCAAAGAGGCTAGGCATCACTGGCCATAAACAACTGCCATTACAGCATTGCTTATTACTAGTTTCATGTACCTTACTTGGATTGGTTTTGTTTTGTCACACGTGAGAAACCTGGAATCATTACCAGACAATTATTCTTTAAATTATTCCACTATTGTTCAATAAAAATAATTATTATATTGTGCCCTCTTGTTGGTCCATATAAAAAAAATAATACCTTTAATTGGGTTGGCTTCAATGTTCCAATGATAAGGAGGGTGGTTGCTTCTGTTTGTGTTTGGAAATAGTATCTGTATCTCTTGGGATTGGTTTTTCTGTTTTTGTTTTTTTTTAAAATTTTGTCTTTGTGTTTTCTAGTCCTTTCTGTTCCCCGTCCCAGCCGCATCATTTCTGGGGTTTTCAGGTATTTTACTCTTTTCTTCTTTTTCTGTCTTTTTGTCTGTGAATTATTGGTAATGATTGCTCATAGTTTCTGTATGTATGTGAATTAGGGTATTTTTCATAGTGATCATCACTAGAAGCTACAAAGAAACTAATATATGAGAGCTTTGTGGCTTAATTTTGGAATTTAAGCATGGTATGGTTCATTGGGGTTGGGGGTTCTATATTAGGTGTCTATCTTTCCTTAAAGATTCTTTCTTTTTGATGGGTTTTTGACTTGGTTGTTATTCTTGTGATATGATGGTGTTTCTGATTTGGGTATTGATGATGCTAAATTGTTTGTCATGATTATTAGAACCAGGATTAGTTTTAGCAGGGTTCCTTGTGTGGCCATGGCTAACTCGAATAACTTGTTTTGAGCTTCTTCTTCTTCTTCTTCTTCTTCTTCTTCTTCTTCTTCTTCTTTTTTTTTTTTTTAAATTTTTAAGATACCTGGATTTCATTATTTTCTCATTGAATTTTCCTCTGAAATGTAACTTTTGACATTATTTTGATGTAGAATTGATGATGAATAATACATTAATAAAAGAACTTACAGGTTTTCTACGCTCATAAAGAATATGCACTGTTGTATATTGCTCTTGGATTCTTTATCTTTTTACTTTCAGTTATAGGCTGCTGATGTTTTGGAGTATTTGCTAATAATTTCTAGCTTTATTTTAATTTTAACACCTCTCTCAGCCTTTTCTTTTCCTTTCCTGGGTTAGGGGGTTGGGGCATGTTTGGATGAGTTTTTGTGTGGATGATTTTATTTTCCTTGTGAGTTTCACCCTTGATACTATTTTTCTGTGCCTTGAAAAGCTGAACTGGTTGTTGCTCTGTTTCCTAATATTTTCGTGGATTGTTTTATGTATTAGTGTATTGAAATATCATAAAACTTGTAAGAAATTCGTATAAATTGAAAAGAATCTAGTTGTGAATGTAATTAATAAAAAAATTTGCAAGATCTCTAAAAGGGTTTTTTGTTTTCAGGATTTGTTATGTGATGGTGCTTCTGTTGGGGCATTATTCTTGGTGATCAGTCAGTTTATGGAGAGCACTGGGATTGCTTTCTCGTTCATCTCAGTTCACTTGACCTGAGGTTAGTGTGACAGGAAGGAGATGATGGCTACCTATTACTCCAGTTTAAGTAGCCAGAGAGAGAACTTGCAGAGTCCGTATCCAGGAGATCAGAAACTTGCTTCTTATTCAGAACTGCCATCCCATCATAGTGACATGACAATTTATGTGAACCAAGCTTCTGCTGCTGGGTCATACTCAGAATTTTTATCTGGGAGTTCCTTGTCTTCTCACAATTGTGTTGAATTCATGTCTGTGGGAGATAGAAATGAGATGATGTTCATTCCACCTACAAGTGACACAATGAATTTGCAGTCTATTGATGGACAGTTAAACACAGCAGCAGGTCATCCAGTAGGCAACCATGTTAATGGGGATCCCCAGGTGGTTTCAAGGACACAGCTTGGCATTCTAGACAGTGAGCAGAATTTTCAGTGTCAGGGATTATCTTTAAGCCTTGGCACAGAGATGCAATCTGCAGTTTCTGTGCCACCATTTCAGTATCAAAATCCAAACCTAATTTTGCCTTCATTGTCAAGTTCACATCTTCCCATGCTGGGGAAGTGGTCATTATCCTGTGAAGGTGATGAGAGTAATCAAAGCAAGGGGTTGAGAAATTCTGAATGCTTGTCTATTTTTGCAGGGGGTAACCATAACCGTATTAAAACAGAGGTGCTCCGAGATCCTCATTGCTTAGATGGCGACAAAGATATTCATACTGATTCATATATGTATGCACCTTCAGGTTATGCTAATGCTACCTTGAACTCTAAATACCTCAAGGCAGCACAACAATTGCTTGATGAAGTAGTTAATGTCAGAAAGGCCCTGAAGCTGCGTCAATCCAACAAATGTTTGGATGACACTGAGGAGACTGATGGGAGACCTAACAACCAGTCTATCCCTCCCACATCAAGTGGGATGTCATCTGGCCCTAGTGAGTCAATTGCCAATCCATCTTCTGAGCTATCTCCTGCAGAACAACAGGATTTACAGAACAAAAAGACAAAGCTTTTGTCCATGTTGGATGAGGTAAGCCCAATTTGTGCTGTATTATTTATTTGGCTTTGATGGTTGCATAATTTTGTAATTTAATCCCAGGTCATTCCTAAAGATATGTAATAAAAATGTATTTTTCATATCAGATAATAGTACTGACAAATTCGGACTGAAATGGACATTTTTATTAGGATGTTTTGTGCACACATACACTTTTTAAGGAAGTCAATTTGGTTTATACAAGTAACTTTGGATGTTTAAGAATTAAGATTAGAAAAAGTGAGTCTGTGGAGGAAGTTTATAAAGCAAAGATATGGTAGAAAAATGCATACTATCAGTTCTGGTTAGCCACTTACCCCAACAAACTTGGCTTTTAGATGCTTCAGTCCTGTCTTCCTCCACAAGAATGGAAAAAGCAACAGACTTTGGCCATCGGCATTGAAGAAAACAGGCCCTTTGAAAATATACCATGCAATTCATTTGGAAGCAAACATGATAAAATAGTCAATTGTTGGAGCTGCAAAAGGGATTATGGATATCACGTTGATTAAACTTTCTACTGGATATTAGCTCCTTATTAGTTGTGCCAACTAATTTTGGCTTTGTATATCTATACTTCTTTGGGTGCATAGAGTTTTCCCAGTCTCAATTATTTATTGTTATTCTTTGTTTCCTGAATTGGTTGTCCTGCTTGAGAGGTTACTAATGCTTTTACTATAGGTAGATAGAAGATACAAACAGTATTACCATCAAATGCAAATTGTGGTGTCATCTTTTGACATGGTTGCGGGTCATGGGGCAGCTAAATCATACACAGCACTTGCTCTACAAACAATTTCCTGTCACTTCCGGTGTTTGCGCGATGCAATCATCAGCCAGGTGGAAATAATGAGGAGAAGGCTTGGGGAGCAAGACACTTCACCAAATAGTCAAGAAAGGATACCACGTCTCCGCTATGTGGATCAGCAACTCAGACAACAGAGGGCATTTCAGCAGCTTGGGGTGATACGGCATGCTTGGAGGCCTCAAAGGGGTCTTCCTGAGAGCTCTGTTTCAGTCCTTCGAGCTTGGCTTTTTGAGCATTTCCTTCATCCGTATGTTCCTGGTTGCTTGCCCTCTCAATTGTAGTCGTTACATACCATATAGATTATTCAATTAATAATTTTCATGATTTTGGACATCCACAGTTATCCAAATGATTCAGAGAAAATTATGCTAGCAAAGCAGACAGGCTTGACCAGAAACCAGGTAGAGATCTTTTTATCTGCCTCATAGATCATCTATATGTTTTACTTGTCTAAGGGTCTCACAATGTTCATGGGATGGTCATAGCGTTATGATCAGGAATATCTAGTTGAGGTTTTCCACTTTTCCTTTATATGTGCCCTATGAAATGTTCTCTTCATGAGTTTGCAGCTTCATTCTTTTGCCTACTTGATAAGCATGTAGTGTTCTTTAGAACAATAACACAAGATCCCTTTGAGAGATGAAGCTTTCTCTTTTCTTGGGTTATATGCTGTGATTATTTATGTCTTACTGGGATCAGGTTGCAAACTGGTTCATAAATGCACGGGTGCGCCTTTGGAAGCCCATGGTTGAGGAAATATACAAAGAAGAATTTGGTGATTCAGAAGCAATCTCTAAATCTTCTCTGGATGATGCTACCAAAGCATATGGAGAGAACCATTTGGCATCTGAGAATAGGCTAGATGATTTGCAGGACAGTGTAACATCCACAGCTGCTGATAGTATCCACCCAGGGCAAGTTCATGACATAAAGTCTATAGAAATGAACAAAACTATAGCAAAAACAGTGCTTCAGAATAGTTCTCTTGGAGATAATGCCACAGATTCTGGAATTATGAAATTCCAGCTCAATCAAAGGTCTGACATGGATGACCACAACAATTATCCAGATGAGAATATCCCATGTGATCAACATGGTGATCAGAGTCTTATGCCTGCTGCTCTTTCTTATGATATATCAGAGTTTAGTGGATTTGCAATTGGTAATCAGGTATCACTTGCATTGGGATTGCACCGTCATGAAACTGATGCTTTTCCGATGTCTGGTGGGAACCATATCAGAGGTAACAATATAGCAGCATCATCTATGGGACCTGATACAATCGATTATCATTGCATGGATCCAGGAAAACAACAGGACAGGTTTGGCAATTCTCATCTGTTACATGATTTTGTAGTTTGAAAAAATCCTTGCTTCTGCCTTCCAGCTTTATGGGTCCAAAAAATCAATTTGTGTGAAGAGAAGGATTAGTCAAGTTTTGAATAACCAAAAACAGAAATTACATACTCTGTTGCCCTGGTGCCCATTATTCTACTTGCTTATGGTTTGAATAGAAGAAAATCAATGCTTCTACAGTTATAGATGTACATATGGGAATGATGCCCGCCTGTAATATACAAATAGATTTGTGGAATTGTAGACATTTGTAAAGATACAATAAGACAAGTTGTCCTCTGTACTGGGTTGAATAAGGAATTTTATACAAGTACTCCCTAATTGTGACATTGATGTATCATATCTTTCAGAATTTCTGAAATAAAATTTGACATGAAAATTAGCCATATTGATTAACAAGAATATGCCTATGATTATATTATTATTCAAAATTCTGCCTTTCAACATAGGATGTGCAAGTTAAACATGTGTTGCTAAATTCACAGTTCACATTCCTGTTGCTTATGTATATCTTATTGCTGAATGATATCATGTAAGGCTTTCCTTCATCAATAAGCTGAGCTTTTGCTCAGTCAATTTATCTTAGATATTATTTTCAAAAGAATGAAAATTTAATTTTTTCTTGCAGAAAGGTTGTGGTCCCACATTATATGCATACTGATACTGCCATCTGTTTCCTTGGATACTATCTTCTGAACTCTCAAGTCTTTTTCAGTTGTTTCTTCTTTTTATGAACCACATTTTTCCGTTAAATTTATGCATTCTGCTTCCTGTTCTTCATAATCCATTCATGCCTTTTGTTTCTGGCTGATGCTTAAATCATATAGCTTTCAATTTCTGGTTCCACTTTCTCAATTTTCTCCCATGTTGCCTTACTGTGATTTGAATTAATCTCAATACTCATATTGTAAACAGGAGTCACATGTAAAATATTTTCATTCCAAAGCATCGAATTTCTCTGCCTTTTTTCTTAAAATTTTTAAACACTGACTTAAATACTTTTAAAATAAAGGTATCTAGAGCTGGGCAGCTAAGCTAATCTGTCATTTAATAGGCAATGAAAAATGAAAATGACCTATGGATAAGAATAGAAAGCCAAAGCTGATAATAGAATTATTAAAGTTTGTTTCACTTGGAGCCAAATTTCGTAGCAGTAAATGGATGTTCCCTTATTGTGGTAGCATGTGAAAATTTAAATGTCTCATCAGCCATTAGCGGCCAGTCATTGATGGTGTTTATATATCGATGTTACATAATTTCTGTATAAAAAAGATTTAAATATTTCTCAACTAATGTTTATTTTGGCAAGGATTTTATCTGGTCTAAAATAACTGGGATGGTTCAGAAAATGCAGATACCTTTAATCTTGTGAAGGTGGGCCTTTCAGGTCATAGTAAACAACAACAATGTTACGGAACCAGAAAGCGACAACTGGAGGAGGCCAAAGGAACAAAAATGGCAATCATTACTAAAGGTAATGAAAAAGGACTACCCAAAAAAAATTGCACATAGAATCAGTCTAATCAGCACACCAAACCACAATCACAAAAAAAACCTAATAGTCTCTCTTTTCTCTTTCTTTCTATATGGTCTTTGAAAGAGCAAGAATCCATTTTTATTTTTCTACTCATTCTTGAAAGTTGAAAGATTGTGATATTTAGTGTCCTTTCAACATCTATATGTATGATTACTACACCTAACAGGAAAAAGTTAGATATTCCCATACAGTCTCAGAAACAGACAATCTCAAAACTGGGAGTGTGCAAAAGATAACCCACTTTTTATCTTCCTTTTACAGACTACAGCAAACCCAACCCAGTGAACAGAACATTTTACCACACTAAGAGAGAGAAAGATTCACAGTTTTGAGCTCAAACTACTTTTTGAGTCTCCCAACGAAATGCAACTGCACAAACTAAAGCTGAAGGATTGATGCTTTTGCTTCTTTGTTTTTATAGTCAGAGAAGTTGGGGGACCATTTTTTTCTGCCACTTTCTGTATCTTTTACTCGGCCAATTAGCTTCCCTTCTTTAAACTAGTAGCAGAAGGCTATGTTTTTAGGCATTATAGCTTTTGGCTGCTTAGTTTTAGACCTGCTCTGTTCATAAGTTCATATTTCAAAGAGAAAGAGAAAGAGAGGGTCTTTGCTTTCTTCTGTGAATTATTATAATGTGAACAGGGGCATGTAGCTGTCACAGATTGGTAGGTTTTCTGCCCTGGGCCTTTGGCCTTCGTTTTTTTTATGCATATCCATTGTAGCTTTTAGAGGGTCTCTTGAACTTTGTTAGTTCGGTTTTGAGTTAGGGGCAAACACTAATTAAGACATTGGTGTGTCTGGTATTCTGCTCTCCTGGTCCCATACTTTTACCTCCTTTTTTATGCTTTTCACAAATTGTAACTCTTTGTTTCACCTCTCTCTCTCTCTTCTTCTATTTTCTTCTGATCATTTTTTAATGAATCTGTTCTGCTTGTTTCAATTCTGTTTTTTACCTGCACTGAACTGGGTTTCATTCAGTTCACCATCAATAAATTTTGTTTCCCAAAAGCGACTTGCTTTAAAATTATGAAGTGCATTTTCATTTATAACTTTTATTCACAGCATCTCTTTCTTGTTCTTGATTTCAGCCGCTTTAAGTGCAAGTTAGGACAGAATTCCACCTCAGTTCATTAACTTATACCTTCAATTGACTTTCTATTTAATAATCCAACAACAACTTGTCTTTGTACTTGTAAGATAGTTATGGACATATGACAAGTCAAGTCCCCCAGATTTTAATCTCTCTTCAATGCTTGATTTACCTTCTTGGAAACCCAGTTCACAAAGCTAGTGTTTTGAAATGAAATCTATTTTCTTGAGTTCTTATTCTTTCCTTGCTTTAGAAATTAGAATGTTGAACATTTATGTTGCCTTGGGGTTTTAGTTTCTTAATATTCCTGATAAAGTTATAGCACCTTGCCACCTTCTCGTTTACTGGTTACTATGGTTTCACAAGATTCACCCCCAAATCCAGCTTCTAGTATAGTGCAACAATTCTTCATCTCAGACTCTATTTCTAGTCAAAACCAATTTGAAAATCATAATTTCAATTCTTACAGTTCAGATTTAAGAGGCAGCAACACATTCCCTCAGTCTCTTGGTATATTGCCTAGCATTCATTCTCTTGGGGAAAGAATGTCCAGGTCAATAGACCTTGTACAAGCTTCTTCAGTACCACCAGAATCCGAGATTAGCCACACTAGACATTTAATGGATCTTCTTGGAGCTGCAAATGCAACCAATCATCAAGCTCATGGGCTGTCATTGTCTCTTGGCTCTCACATTCTTGTTCCTGAAGTCCAATACAGGCAGAGATCCATTAATTCTGATCCTGTCAGCCCCAGTTACTTGATTCCTGGAGAAGAAGCAAGGAAAGCTTGTAATCCAGGAGTTGAACAAGTAAATGATGACTACGCTTTCACTGGAAATGCATTCCCATTGTCGTCTACCACCATGCTAAGTAGATCTTCTTCCACTTCTTATGGAACAGAATTTTTTGCCATTGCTATAAAGAATTCAAGATATTTAAAGCCTACTCAGACCCTTTTAGAAGAAATTGTTAGTGTTAGTAGCAAGGCAGTTGAAATTAACAATGAAAAGTATGTGGAAAAGTTATTTCCTGGTGGCAGAAGAGGAGCTCTAGGACTTTCTTCTGAATTAAAAGCAGAATTGTGCTGTAATGGGCTTGTATCAGTTGATAGACATGATCTCCAGTTTAAAATTGCAAAGCTTATAGCATTGCTGGAGGAGGTAAATTCTTTGTCTGTTAAAAGTTAAATTTGATTGCTTTTTTTTTTTTTTTTTAAATTCCACACACATTAAAACAAATATGTAATTCATGAAATCTTTTTTTCCAGATTGAGGGAAGATATGAGAAATACTACCATCAAATGGAACAAGTAGTATCATCATTTGAGGAGATAGCAGGTGTAGGGGCAGCCAAATCTTATACTGCTCTAGCACTACAAGCCATGTCTAGGCATTTCTGCAATCTGAGAGATGCCATAGTGTCTCAAATCAATTCAACAAGAAGGAAATTTTCACAAGATTTACCAAAAATCAGCACAGGATTGTCACGACTTAGCCTGTTTGATAGAGAGAATGGACAAAATCGGTTGTCTCTCCAACAGCTTGGAATGATACAAAGCCAAAGGCAAGCATGGAGACCCATCAGAGGCTTGCCAGAGACTTCTGTGGCCATCCTTCGGTCTTGGCTTTTTGAACATTTCTTGCATCCGTAAGTGCTTTGAAATGAATTATAGCTTGATAGTAGTTGTAAATCCAGTAAAAAAACACTTGCATACTTTACTGATTGTTTACACATAGGTATCCAAATGATTCTGAGAAACTAATGCTGGCATCACAGACAGGCTTGACTAAGAATCAAGTTAAGTGTTACTATAAGCCTATAACCTTTCAAAAATCAAAACACAAATTACATTTTTTTCTTTTGTGTGAATTGGCTTGATTTTGATGTTTTTGTGTGTTGGAAATTAATTGCTGCTTCAGGTTTCAAATTGGTTTATAAATGCCCGAGTGCGGCTATGGAAGCCTATGATAGAAGAAATGTACAAAGAGGAGTTTGCAGAATCTTGTCAAGACTCAAATCCATTAATATTAGGTAGCAGTTCCATGACAATGGAAGGTGTTGCAGATCATTCAGAGGATTGATGGAATAATGAACGTAGCCGAAAACCTTCTCCAAGTCAAGTTTTTCTTTATTGCAAGAATAAATCAAAATCTTGTATAATAATCATCCATCCAATGCAACAGAGTTAAAAACAGCTTTATCTTAGAATAGTTAGATCTATGATTTTCAGGATTTAATTGAATTACTGCATCTAACAGTGTCAAATCCTGATTGCTCCAATTTGAAAGCATTATTACTTAACACTCTTATCCCGGTCTTAAAGCACATATCAATTATTCCAGCGTTTAGCTTAAGCTAAACTGAATTGATGATGCTTAAACCTTTTATTTTATTTAATTTAATTTAATTTTTTTTCATTTCCTTTTGAGGTATATTCAGTAGCCTGCCAATTAAGAGGATGTTTAACATATTGATGAGACAGTTATTTCACCATTTCTGATATTGGCTAAAAAAGTTTGACTGATTCCATGCGCTAGAGAATTGCTAATTCCAGGCATGCATTAAAACCAGTGTTTTAAAAACTAGATCAACCGATTGGACTGGTTGAACTGATGATCCGACCGGTTAGATAAAATCACTTTATTTCTTTTTTTTTTTTTTAAAATTTTTTGTCAAGTTCTCGTTAATAAAGGTCCGATCGATTAAAACCAGTCAAAAAGTGATTTAACCAAAAATTCAATTTTTTAGTGATCCAAATCGAACTGACCAGCGATTTCAGTTTCCAGTTCAATTGATTAAACCGAACAGTTCAGTTCGATGTTTAAAACACTGATTAAAACTCAAAAAGATTTTTTATTAGATACCACATTGCCGCTATAAAAAAAATTTTGGTTCTTTGATAATGGAGCCTCGTGTCTTTAGGCTAGGCTATAATCTTTATCAAAATATACATTTTCTCCAATATATGATCTTAAAAAACTTGAATTTTTATTTTCTCTATGCTACTGCTACAGAATGGCACAATCCCTCTTGTTGCATCTCTCACTAGCTCTATACAGATTAAGAAATTTTTAATTTAGTGATATTGGAAAAAAAAAAATTATTTAGTGATACTAGAGTTATATTCGAAGTTGAGTTTTCAAATTTCAATTCTAATCTGAGTCAAATTTTTTAGTATTAAATTTCAATATTTTTCTAGCAAATGAAATAATAAAATAATTTAAAGTAGTATATTTATCGGAAAAAAATAGATCAAAAATTATCAAATTTTAGTGATTATTTAAATATGATTATAAAAGAATTTTTTTTTCCCATTGAATAACAAAACTTTTATTTTTTTTTTCAATCAAATATCACCTGGAAGTTTTTCGGCCAAAACTCTACCAGAATGCTAACGTGGTATGACACGTCACCCTAGCCATCTGAGTCAGCACGCCATGTTTGATTCATGTCATATGAAATTTAGTGACTACATTGAAAAAAAAAAAAGGAAAATTAGTGATTTTGAGGTCATTTATATTTTTTGGCTTTTGATTCTTTTAATTATTTTTTCATTTAAAATATTATTTTAATCTTTATCAAAATATTATTTTAATTATTTTTTATTTTTTATCAAAATATTCTTTTAATTCTTTTTAGTAAAAATATTTTTCTAATTTAAATGTTATTTAATTTTCATAAATTCAAACAATAAATTTTTTTTAAAAATCAATGAATAAATCCAAAATCATTAGTTACTTTTTTTTTTTATTCAAACTATTCTTTTAATTTTTTTAAGTGTAAATATTCTTTTAATTTAAACTTTTTAAATTAAAAGATATTTTTCTAATAGATTAATAACTATTAAATCTATTAGATAAGCTCAAAAATTTATATAAATTCTTACATAGAAGGCAACAACTCAATGATTAAAATTTAAAATATATTAAATGGTCTTATATTCAAATCAATAAATAATATATTTAAATTTTAATGTGGTGAAATAATTTTTCATTTTCTTTTTAAAGTTTAAATTATAAGAATATTTTCACCTAAAAAAATTAAAGAATATTTTGAATAAAAAAAATAACTAATGGTTTTGGATTTATTGATTGATTTTTAGGAAAATTTATTATTTAAATTTATAAAAATTAAATAAAGTTTAAATTAGAAGAATATTTTCACTTAAAAAAATTAAAAGAATATTTTGATAAAAAAAAAAGATAAAAAATAATTAAAAGAATATTAGTGAAAATAATGAAAAGAATATTTTGAAATAGAAAAAAATAATTAAAAGAATCAAAAAGCAAAAAATATAAATGATTTTAAAAATTATTAAACTTTGATTTTTTTTAATGTAATCACTAAATTTCATCTAACGTGGTGTGCTGAATCAGATAGTTTAGGTGACGTATCATACCACATCAACATTTCGATATGATTTTAGCCGAAAAACTTCCAGTGATCTCTTATTGTAAAAAATAAAAAATTTAGGTGTCCACCCATAAAAAAAAAAATTTCTTTTGTAATCACATTAAAAAAATCACTCATTTACCCTATATTTACCCATCAAAGCATTTGATAATATCTTTAGATATACATGTACAAATCATCAATGATTTTCCAAAAAATAACTTAAATAGGCAATAATAAAATTAGTGATTTCTAATCAAATGAAACAGTGATTAACATACTTAATTTAAATAAGCAATAAAAAAAATTAGTGATTTTTAACTGAATGAAACCATTATTATCATACTTATAATCATATTGTTAAATTTAAAAGAAAAATCTATGAATTTGGGAAAAAAAATAATTCTCAAATTTTCACATTCCACATAACGTTTTGGATAGGGATAAGTTGCAAATATACCCTTAATATTTGGTTAAAAGTACAGATCAACACTTAATATTTTTTAAAGTACGGATATGCCCCTAACATTATAAAAATGGACCAACGCGCCATTTCTCTCTATTACCTCCATTATCTCTTTCTCTCTACACTTTTTTTTTTTTTAATTTTTTCTCTTTTTTTTCCTTCCTTTATATTTGTTTTTTTTAACTTGTATTTTACATTTACCTACAAAATATTTGTGT
>CATKHJ010707417.1:0-15821 GCA_949750685.1 Vernicia montana
GATAATTTAGATGATGAGATTGATGAGTATTTCCTTGAGAAAGAGAAGGAGAGTAGTCTGAATTCTAAATATGAGTTGGATATATATTTGGAGGAGTGAGAAGAAAAATTTGTGTTTGATTTCAATCTGTTGGGATGGTGGAAAGTTAATTCAGTTAAATTCCCAATTTTATCCAAAGTTGCAAGGGATGTTTTGGCCATTCAGTGTTCAACAGTGGCAAGTGAATCTGCCTTTAGCACTGGTGGAAGGACATTGGATCAGTTCAGGAGTTCTTTAACTCCTACAACTGCTGAGGTCTTGATTTGTTGTCAAGATTGGTTAAGGAACAGTTCTCACCCTTTTCAGCTTGAAGAGACTCTGGCAGATCTTGAGAGCTTTGAGAATGGTATGTAATACTTTCCTAAACTTCAGTTTTCAATTTATATTTTCATATTGTAGCACCTAATGCTTATAATTTAACTTGTAGGTGTATTACAAGAGCCAAAAATTATTGAGAATGTGGTTCCTAAGACCTTGGTGGACTGTTGAACAAGATTTAGGTATAATTTCATTTGTTTGAATTTAGTTTAGCAGTAACTTGTGTTTCTTAAAATAAATTGTTGATTGTGATATTTATATTGTTATCTTTTTTTTTTCCTTGCAGGCCTCTCTATGATTATATTGGAATTTTAGGAAGTGTTTTTTTTTTTATAAACTTTTGAATTTGTTTTTTTTTATAGGATTTATCTATTTCCATTTCTTTTTCTGTTTATTTGATCTCATCTTGGTTGTTGAGTTGCATTATTGCTTAATTTAAGCTATTTGAATATGCATAAATTATAAGCTTTGGTGAACTTATGCCTTCTACAACTTTGCTTCTGTCCTGCTTTTCTGCTGCTCCTCTTATGCTTCTAGTGGTATCCTACTTCCCTGTTGCTGCTCTTAAACTTCTGGTGGTATCATGTTTCCCTGCTGCTGCTATTATGCTTCTAGTGGTATCCTGCTTCCCTGTTGCTCCTCTTATGCATTAGGTGGTATCCTGCTTCCCTGTTGCTCCTCTTATGCATCTGGGGTATCCTGCTTCCCTGTTGTTTCTCTAATGCTTCTGGTGGTATCATGCTTCCCTGCTACTTCTCTTATGCATCTGCTCCTATTTGGTGTGCCCTCCAACTACTGCTAGTCTGCTACCTTGTTGCTACTCTTATGCATCTGCCATTCAGTTTCATTCCTTTGCAAGTCTGCCAGTTGAAGTGTTGAACAATCTCAATTTTTTTTTAATTTATAACTGGTGATGTAAAATATGGTACAATTAAATGTTTGTTGGAATTGGAATTTTTCTTATTTTCTTCTCATGCAAGAAGTAGTTTGAACATTTGGAATGTTTTAGTTTACACATTCATTAATATTAGTGGAGGTATTTCATGATATGTTGTCTGAAACTTTGAATGAGTGTTATTGATTGAAAATTTGAGGAACTAATAAGGAAAATGAACAAAATACCTAAAATCCCCTAAGTCCCCAAATTATTTTACTCGAACTGTAATAATCGAATACCCAAATTGACCCGAACCGAAATGTCGATTCAATTCGGTACGATACTTTATTATCATTAATTCGGTAATGATTCCTTCATATTTCAATCTCTGAATTTTCGATTCGGTTCAGGGATTTTCAAATCCCCGTCTTTACCCAAATCGTGAACAACCCTAGTTAAGTTTCAAAGTAAAAAAATAAAATGCCTGTATTCTTTTATAACACACCTGTATTAAGTGTTTTTCAAGGAATGACACGTATGTATTATAATTCAAAACGCCTCTGTTCTTTATGAACAAGGGCGTTTTCATGAAAAGAAGAGGCATAAAACACCCTTGTTCAAGGTAAAAATACATGTTTTCTTTAATTTTTCTTCAATTTTGGACTTTCCATCCAGAGAGCTCAATGCCTTAAGAAACACCTTAAGGCACGGGTGTTTTGACTTTACCAAAATTTAGAAAATTCTAACCGACCAACTTGTTTCTATATATATGTATAAGAGAGTTAGATGAGTTTTTATTTTCTTCTTCCTCCACCAAGCCAACCTCCATATCCAAATTTTCTCTAAATTTCCATTGAAGAGTTTGTATTCAAGGATTAATTTCTTTGTTTTTCAAGTGGTAAGCTCTTATTAGAAGTTTATATATATTTGATTATAAGTTAGGGTTTTATGTTAGGTAATTTCTTATGAGTATAAAGTTAGGATTAAAATTTGAGTTAGTTCTTTATTTGATTTTAGATTAAGGATTGATAATAGATGAGTTTATTGTTAAATTTTAAGATGAGATTAAGTGTTAAACATGTCTTTCTTATGTATGTGATGATTTATAGAGAATAAAATGAACCAAGAAGAAGATGATTGTTATGGTGATTGATTTTCTTGGTACTTGATGTGGAGTAGAAATTCAAGAGTATAGAAGGGAATCCTAAGAAGGAGAGTAGAAAATATATTACTATATTTATATTTATAACCCTAAGGCTCAAAAAGCCCATATTCATGTGAAAACCACCATATGTAAAAATATATGTGCCATCTATTTTTTTTTTCATGTGTTACCAAAAATTGCCAAACCATAATTAATTCATGTGAAAGATGTGACTTATTCATTTTTTCATTGATATAATACTCATGTGACTAGATGAACCATTGATTCTTTATTTCCTATGAATTGAAAAATTATACTTCATTGTTTATTGATCATTGATAACCCTACGTAATAGAAATCTCCAATTGATGTGGGTAAGACATCGGACTATATGCACATAGATACCCACATATAAGGTATAATATATGAACCCTAGCTAGGAATGGTAAATTGTCTTAGATGTGGAGCCTGATCAGCTTCATGTTTTCATGTTGGGAGCATGTTAATGATAAACCTCTGCTCTTATTTCATGTGGAGAGTATGCTAATCCAACCTCTGCTCTTATTTTATGTGGGGAGTATGCTAATAAAGTGTCTCTACTCCAAATTTCATGTGGATGATTTCTATTATGAATTAATATGTGACATTACCAGCATTTGACTACCATGAGCTATTTGATATTTATACATGTTATTGCTATTGAAACTAAAAGTCATCTTTATGAGCTAACTTTGAACTACCTAGTCTCACAAGTATGGTAGTATATTCTTTACTCACTGAATATATCTCACCAATTGTTATTGTGGTTTTTCAAGAGAGTAATAGGATTTTCAAGTTGTTCCTCAAGCATTTTTCATTCCCTTGGGAACAAGTCAAGAAATGTAAAGCTCTATTTAATATGTGTATATATTATGTTTTTTTTTTCTAGAGCTCCATGAGTATTAAAGGTAAATTTGATCTTTATATGTAGATAATAAGAGTATTTAAGATAAATGTGATATTAATGGTAATGTTATGAGTTTATGTGTATATTGAATGAGTAATTTGAATGTGAAATATGAGTATAAGCATGGGAGCGCTTGAGAATTGATGTGTTGTAGTGAGGATATAAAGTGAAATTTGAAAGTGTTCTTAATTGCAGGTTGTGATATTGAGATTATAGTCAAGTTTTAGTTGATATCATGTCAGATTTTTATTGGATTGCATTGTAGCATAGATTTTACGGGTGGTTGGTGTCTTTATGACTACCAATACTCTAGGACCGTCACAACTCCTAAGAGGGGATGTGACATTATGTTCTTTAAAGCCATTGAAAAATCAAAGGTAAACTTTGAAAAGGAGACATAAAGTACAATGTTAAAGCCCAAACAAATATTTTGCCACAAATGCAAATAAAATAATGATAACTTTACTTAGGACATAGAGTCAAAAGTTCACTATGTTCATAATCATCATCTATTATCGAAAGTTCAATTATTATTAAATTCATTTTATTGTGCAAATAAATATGTTCTAGTATTACATAAATACTGAAACTCTCACTCAATTTGATGTTTCCAAACAAATATTTACTTTATGAACAAACATGTCATATACAAAGATAACAAGGTTTATATGCATGATATATATACAAAAGTATATAATTACAGCATATTCTTATCTATACATCAAAAAAATAATATGCAGAAAAAGCATATCAAAAAGAGTATTCATATATAAAACAAGAGCTACATATGCCTGCATTTGAGGACTTTAATTCTTCGATCCTCAACTTGATCAAGCGTATTTGAAATGTCTTTCTTATGCCTTTGTAATTCTAAGTGATTAGCGCTACGATTGCAAACATTAGAACCAACGAAATGAACCATATATCGAGTTGTCTCACATCCTATATTTCATGACACAAAAGACATCACATTACAATGATATGACGATCCAAAAAACTTTTCTCACACATTGTCAAGTGAAATCTAGAAAGAACCCAGTAAAGTCCGATACAATGCTATATACATGTCATATTTGGTAAAACAATGAACTGCTAAAATGATATTCTAAATTTTCTCATGTACACATAGTACATGCATCATATCATGGTTCATGTCCATTTGGTACTCATATAA
Source organism: Vernicia montana (assembly GCA_949750685.1). Taxonomy (NCBI): domain Eukaryota; kingdom Viridiplantae; phylum Streptophyta; class Magnoliopsida; order Malpighiales; family Euphorbiaceae; genus Vernicia; species Vernicia montana. Next base: position 4,499 of record CATKHJ010707417.1, read on the forward strand.
GTCTTCTAACATATTATCGACTTTTTTCGTTGAGCTTGGTCCTAATAATTTTTGGAGTTTGGCAAAATAGTGAAACGCGTGAAATTTTTATTTTTCTACAATAAATATTAAGAAAAATTACCACTACAATTCCATGTCACAATCTAAAGGACAAAATCACAGGCTTATAGAGAAAATATTCACAATATGCTAACATAATAAAATTGTTCAACAATCATTTTATATTTCAAAACCTCATATATATATATATATATATGAGCTAGAACTATAATCATGCAGGCTCTAATACCAATTATAAAAATAGAAGCAAGAATTTATATAGAAAAAAATAGAGTATTCAAAACTCACAATTTTTTCCTTGCTAACCTTAATTGTATCACTAGCTATAGGTCCAGCTTTAATCACAGTTGGATTAAAGATATTATCCACCACTAAATATCGTGCCCCAAGAGGAAAGAGATAGAAACAATAATAAAAGGTCTTCTATGTACTGTTGCTTCTGAATACAACAAGCAAACAAGCTTTGTAAGCCTGCTTCAAATTGAGGATTTCATTCCACTACAATGCATTAACAAATGCATGTTAATATATATATATATATATATATATATATATATAGGCTTACTATTTATGCAATACTTGGCAACAAGCTAAGTTTTTGGCTTTTCAATATGCCAACACATGGTAAATTAACAAGCTAAAATGTGGCTAAAGTTTACAGCCACCTCAGCCTATATACATACACATATATATTTGGGTTGGGTTTGGACTGACCCATCATGGTTGTCCACCTACCCAAAAATGCCAACAATTTCTATTGAAAGCTAATAAATTTGATTTCTATTGAAAGCTAATAAATTTGATTTTGCTCATTTGTTTTAAGAAAGGATCTGAATTACCTATAATAATAAGATAATAAAATTTTATTAGTAACAAAAGAAGAGCAATCATACTCTAACTTCTACTCTAAATGACTCCTAGAATTTTAACGAAATTTCGATAAATTCTTCTTTAAAAATTGGACTTTATCCGTATGAAAACAAATAAAATCACACATGTATCGCCCTCCAGCAACTCAACACAATAATAGTACATATAAAAGTCTCATCTTTTGTTTGCTTCCTTAAGTATAGGTTATTCTGAGATGTGGCTCATTTTTTTAGAGTTGTAGAGAGAAGTTCCTTTTTCTCTCTCAAACTTTTTCTTTCTGGTTATTTTTTCGGGGCACTGTTGATTTTTTTTAAGTCGATGGTGGACTATTTTCTTCTATTTTTCATTCTAGTTTAATTTAATTATTTAATAATGTTCAGATTTGTTCCTTTTTTTTTTAATGGATTTAATTTTCTTTTATATTTATTCCCCTTTTAGTGATTTATTTATTTGGTCTTTTATCCCATTTATGATGGATCTTTCTTTTTCTGTTGGTTTATTATTTAGTCAATAGTTCAATCAGAATTGCAAATCTTATTTTTTACATCGAATTTACGTTTATTGGTGCAGTGGCGGAGCTACATGGAGTTGAAGATGTGCAATTGCCCTACTCAACTTTTTAAAATACCTATAATAATATATTAAATTAAAATATTTTTAACATTTTCCCCCCTAAAAAAAGGGGGGAGAGGGGCAATTAAGTGATGCTACAAAAAAAAAATTGAGATTTATTATGTACTTTTCTGTTATACTTTATGTTTTAGAATACATTGTATAATATGGTATCACTCCATAATAAAAGATTGAAGCTAATGGGCTTTTAGACTTCTGCCTTCCTGACTTAAGGTCCTAGCTTCCCCACTAAGTTGGTGTCCAAATCAAATTCGCAGAAATACCATCAAAAAAGTTGAAAAGTGATTATTATTATTTGTCGCCGAGTACGATCCAATATTTCAAGTCGAAATTGCTGCTATCTTTATTTGTATTTCTAGTTTGTTTTGATATTAATTTTGAGGAACTATAATATTTTAATATTTCATAATTTTGTATTCTTCTAATTTACCAATTAATAAATATTTAGTTTCTCTTAAAAAAAAAAAGTACATATAGGTTATTCTAAAAGCCATCTCAATTATTTAATAGCTATAATACATATAAAAAAAGAAATTTCATTTAATTAAAACTTTTTTAAAACATAATTTCTTTTAGATATTTCTTAGTTTATATAAGATTTAAATCTTCTTGAAGCATAAGCTCTATCTTCGAAATAATTTCTTAAATTAACTAAATATGAATTTTAAATCACTTTATATAATAATAATAATAATAATAATAATAATAATAATAATAATAATAATAATCTTTAAAACTCTTACTTTTAATAAGTACATATCTTAATCAATTATAACATAAATTACTATATAAATAAAATACATATCTATATACTATATAATGAAGCCGAAACTTTGAAAAAATTTATAGAAGTAATTTCTTTTACATATAGACGGCCTAATTTTCTTGAAATGGAATTTATAAGTTTTATGAATTTTCTAATTCTTTATTGTTTGAAAATTTAATATTTGTCAGCTAATCAGGTATGCTCTGATACTATGAATGAATTGAGTTCAATGAGTTTAAGTCAACCATTGGTAAAATGTTAGAACTAATCAATTAGGTAATCAAACTCAAACCATTATATACCCATGTATTTTTAGTGTATTTTTCCAATGTGAGATTATTGATTCTCAACAAAAGGATAAGGCTACCCCATGTTATGTAACATATTTCGGCTCATTAGGCTTTCATTGAAAATTTAATATTTGTTGAGTAATTATTGTTAAAAATTTATTTATCAAATGTGAGGAGAGTTGACATTAATTGTTTTTTTTTTTCATATACCAATATTTAAAAAAAAATAACTTTTTAGTTCCTTCAGTTAGTTAAATGACTCCTAAATTTTTTTGGATGGCTTAAAAAATTTTCATGCATTTAGCTCATTATAATTATTAATAACTATGTTATAATATAGGGAAAAGTGTTAAAAAATACCATGTGATTTGACTCATTTTATACTTTGGGCTATGTGAATTTTTTTTTTTACAAAATAGGGTTTGTAATTTACACCATTAGCAATTTGGGATTCAAAACACCAATGATGTTAATCAGTGCTGATATGGCGCTTACATAATATAAGTGTCACTATTATCACATATAAATACCACGTCAGCAGATACTAACGACGTTAGGTCGTGAACCATTCTAATTATACTAGCTCATTCCTAAATTATGTTTGTTTTTTAAATGGAGGCAAAAAGCCTGGAAACAACAAAGCCTTACAAGGCACAAACTCTAGGGAAAGACACTCTAAATTATGTTTGTTTAATTTAGTTGTATTATATCCATCTAAAAGTCATCGTGCTAAGGTATATTAATTTTGGCACGTCTTACTAATTTCACTTATATTTAGTCAATGATACAACATTCTAATCAAAATTAGGAGATTTATAAATAAGGAAAAGAATTTTTTTATATATATAATTTATGCTGGATTCTGGTATTGAAAATACTTTCTTTTTTTATTTTTTTAAGTAGATACACTTTAAAGAAAAAGATTTGAAATAACAATCACCAAGTTTTGCACATGTTCATGCCATGTAATCTAAACATCATGCATTATCTATCCTTTGTTTTAAATCTGCATAATACTCATTTATCCACCTCCTAATGATCTCAACTTCCTGCCTTCTCAGCTCTTTAAGCCAATCTGGGTCATCTTTCATTGCAGATCGAAAATCAACATGATGAGCTCCTGAAAAACAATGAAAAACTTTTGATTGCCTATAGCATTTTATAAAAGATAGATTATTCAATACATTTGGTGCATGTGCACTATTTTCTCTCAACTCTTATTAAGCAAGAAGTCTCGAGCACTGGGGACGCCTTTTATAGTACGGCAAATATGCTAAAGAACAATAGTAAAGAAGAATGGTTCACATATGACATACCCTTCTTAGTCACAAGAGCAATGATGCTGGAAGATATATTTTTCAGGACACTGAAAAATTAAGAATGCATCATCAGTTAGATCATCGAGGCATCACCAATAACAGATACAATTACTAAGAAGTATATATCAATGCCCCAAAAAAGGTGAAGTAAAGGAGATATTTTGCGTGATGATTCTAGTTGTGAATTAAAATGCAATACTGCAGTTTTTAATAGTTGAAATGATCATCAATTGACAGTGCTCAATCCCATACCAAATTATATGAGAAATGAGAAAGTGTATGGTAAATTTACAAGCCATAGCAAAACTGTGGATAACCTTAAGCCACAAACATACATTTTATGCTAAGTTAAGCTTAGCAATTTCACACTTTAGATGTTCATAAGTTTGAAAAGGCGAATTCTGATGTTTGATTTTCTCAAGACACCTTAGTGATCTATATATGCATTGATTGGTAAGATTTAAGGGTATCGTGGATTTAAGGTCAAACTTGTGCATACTGTCTATTCAACAGAACTAATAATCGAAGGGAGAAGAGTGTGAATCCATATTTTCAAGAACATCAACTAATGAAATCTCTTGTGCAGTTGCTTGCTACAAAGGATAAATTTATTAAAGGAAAAGAAGTACTAACCCTCCTCTGCTCCAGGGGTCTTGCATTCCATTAGAAAATAGCATGTTGCCACCAAATCTCTTCAACACTTGATCAATTTTCTATACGACAGAAACACATTAACAACAAATAATATAACTCCCAGAAAACATTTCTGTCATTCACAAGGGCATATGCCCCTTCACTTTGTCTTGTTTGGCAGCCAATAAATTATTAAAGGAAATTTGATAACAGAAAACAAATTAAGAAAACCTCACTTTGCCACCAAATTCAGTAGTGATCCAATGCGGTCGAGGCCAGACCCCATATTTTTTCTTGCATCCTTCTGCAAACTCTTTGTAATCAAACCCAGATGCAGGAAACATACCCTCTTTGGAGCAAGTCATTGGCATGACCATCTCTGTACATGCCTACAGCATTGTTAGGGACAAGATTAGTAACAATTATTGCTACCTTACATATTTGGTAGACTTTTATTACTTGGAAATTAAGTGATTTTGGAATATCAGTGTACTTAAAAGCTTACTGAAAATTGATGTTAAGTACTTAATAAGGTTATCAAGCACTTTCTTTGTCTTCTATTATGCACTCCAGAAGAAGGGATCAATTCATTGAAATGATTGACCTTCACTAGTTTCTAGTTTAACCGCCTTATTACACCTAGCAATTATATTAGTCTTGTGACCAATAATCAAGGCCTTAAAGATTTTACTTGAGCTTTTTCCTAGTTTTCTTTCAACATAAATAAATTAACAAATAGGCTATACAATTGGAGGAATAATGACAAAAAAATAAGTTGAACCTGCCAGTTCCAACCATGAAGGCCATGAGCATCAGGTTTATTTTCCAACTGAAAGCATTTTTCTCCATGCGAATAGTTGTAATACAAGCTTGCAGCTGCGAAAACCCTGCTAATCTTGGAAGCCCCTGGTGGAAATTCATCAATGATCTTGCACATCTTCATTACAGAAAGCATATTACAGAACTATGAGAACTGACACTTCCAAATAAACTCATATGCATCTTATGCATGTCAAACTGCACCACAGCAAGTCTTACCTCTTTCACAGGGTAGGCAGGTAGTGGCATCATAAAATTAGCTTCAGTTGGATAATTCACCATGGCTGTGTAAACAAAAGCAGACCATAGCCAATCCCAAACTGAATCTAGTGAATGAAGATCTCTGTAGGTGAGAAAGAATGAAGTAACATTAATGGGGGCTACAAAAGACATGTGAATAAACATTTTCTAGTAATGTAATAAAACCATTTTATCAGTTGATAATGTAGTTTAATTAACCTGTGGAAAACATATCTTGAAGCAAAAGAACACTTTTAAGATTTTTGTATGCATCCATGTGTGGTGAAATTAAAAGGCAATACTTGTTTTCATTTTGGAATAAAATCCCTCTTTAACATAAAATAAAGCATGATCCAAAAGATTGATCATTTACTCTAATAAATTGAAATGGAATCAAGTAAATTGACTTTCCCTCTAGATAAAAAGGTTCAAGTTTAGAAGGTTTTTCTACAAGCATATAGCTGAGCCTAACTAGTTTGGGATTGTGGCTTGCTTAAGTTTAGATGGTGTTTCACACAATTGATGCATCATTCATTAACTCTCAACAAAGGACCGAATGCCAATTGTACCAAAATTTCTATTTTTGATGAATTCTGAGTGCCAAGGTGAGAACTTACTTGCAAGTTCTGAAAGTTCTGCTTAGTTCAATCAACCCTTCTTTCTGAGTTGACAGTGCCTCCAGTTCTGCCCAGCTCCCTTTTATCACTTCATAGCAATTCATGCTTGCTTCCTGCCCATATTCATATTACAAAGGAAATGTAAAGAAAAACATAAGAATATACAATAAATTTTCAAATCAATCTTGTAAGCACAGTAGTATTGAGAGAAGAGACCTTGTAATCTTGGGATACAGCATCATAGAAGCTTGACCATGGAGTAATGTCATCAAACTGCAAAATAGGGGCTGAAGATGCCAATGCACCAATGGCTATGTGTGGGTACTTCAGTCTGAACCAGGCTGCCAGCACTGAGAGAGAATGAAGAATCAGTAATGCTATTGATGAAAAGAAATTACAGGAGTCATCTAATTGGTGGCATGAAATTAAGGGAACAGTACTAAGTAAGGTATTTGATAAATCAATTGTAACAACTAGCAGCAAAAAAAAAAAAATGAAACGAGCATTAAAAGCTGCTCCATTAATGGTTTTCACCCTTTCAGTTACAACACCTACTTGAAGCTATTGCCACTGAATTGACATTTCATTAGCAAAGATATCTACTTTCATGTCATATGAATTGATTTAAATATTAATCACATTCAAGAAAATTACAAAAATAAACCTTTAAAGCAACAAAAGAGTGAGAAAGGTTTTGAATTTTGAGCTTACTTCCTCCATAAGAGCCACCAAAGACCACAACAGGTGATGCTTCAGAGGAAAGATTCTGCTTCAAGCTCCTTATCAAAACTGCAAAATCAGCCAATGCTTGCTGTGAATTCAAGTACCCTAATGTCTCTGCTGACTTGTATGAGTCCTTTCCAAATGGCAATGACTCCCCATAGAATCTATGCTGAGAAATCCATACAGAAACAAACCCATTAATATTCATCTTTTCTTCTCTGGATAAAACAATTACCCAAATTTAACAAGAATCCATGCTTATTTATTTAAATCAGTGATTCACTTAATTTCCTTTCAAATTCTTAACACCCAGAAAGTTCTTTTAACATTCTGGGAACCCACATACAGAGTAGTTCTAGTAGTTGAGGGACAAGCAAAAGAGGGTTTTTAATTTTTTTCCAAGAAAAATGTTTGTCCTTGTGTTCTGAGCAAAATCCAAATAGTTCTTTAAAATGCTTAATTAATTTCTCTAGTAAAACCAGACAGATTTTGTATTTTAAAACAGAACAATACTTCAATAAAAACAAGCAAAGCTTGGAACTTGGGAGCAATATCCAGCAAGAAACCAGTGTTGGCTGCAAACCAGTCAATGTCACCTTCATTTCCAGTGTAGACAAAGATAGGAGCTTCACTGTGCCAATATTGGGTATTGATAAGGTACTTTTGGTAGAAGATTTTGGAGCTCTTGGGCTGGAATGTAAAGTGGTCTAGAACCTGAGGGAAGTAATGGGTCTTGTAAGGGATCTTTGGCTTTGTGACCTCTGATTCTTTGGTTAAAGATTGGTAGCTTGCTCTAGGGAAAAATGCAGGCAGTGATTTTAATGTTGGTATTGTTCCAAGAATGGCAAAAAGCAGTAGCAGAGAGGCTGAACAAGGAGCCATTTTTATTCTCTCTCCTGTCTTTCTCTATGGAGAAGAGATGGCTAGTTCTTGGTTGAGGGCTTTGAAGCTACTAATCTATATTCTTTATATCTTTGGCCTCTTGTTAATTGTTGAAATTCACTTTTGGTTGGAGGGGTTTTAGTAGTGGAGCCTGTGGAGGTAAAAAGATGGAATAATTGAATAGTACTTTTCAAACAACTGCCAAGATGCAGATGCCAACTGAGTATAACAGTAGATGATGGGACAAACTATAAAAATTAGCCTCATTGTGAGTGTGTAGTGTAATATCATTTTATGATGACTTAATATCATTTGTTTGTTTTGATCATTTTTTTTTTTTTTTTTTGCACGAATTGTTTTGATAATTGTTTCTTGATTATTTTTTATTGATAATATTATATCTATTTGTGCTAAAAAAAAACAACCTCCTTTATGTATTTTTTTTTTTTTTTTTTGGCCAAAGTTGTTTTTGGAATTAGCTCAATGTGAAAGTTGTTCTTTAGTCACGGTTTAAATCATTTTATTGTCCCTTTGTAAAAAGAGTAGTGCTGTATAGCACATTACCAATAACGAAGCCATAAATTTATTCAGTGGGGTTACTAAATACTAAAAATTTTTTTAGTATAAATAAATATTATAAGTTACAAATTTATATTTATTTTTAAATAAACTAAAACTTATTTAGAAGTCCATATTATTAATTTTATAAAATTTTAATGTGTTACTTGAAATAAATATATTATTTATTTCAAAATTAACAACAAGCAAACTAATGAATATATTAACAATTTAAATGGGGTCACAATATAAATTCAAGGAAAATACTTAAAATACATGTAATATTTAGAAATTTTTTAATATTAAAAATTTTAGATTCAAAAAATAAACATCAAATAAACTTAGAAAAACATATCAATAATTTAAGTGGGTCTAAATATATATTTTAATAATAGTAAAATATAAATTTATAAAAATTTTAGTGAGATTATGTGACATTTTGACTATTTTAATGGAATCACTTTAAAAAATTTAATGGGATCACTGCTTAAAAATCATACAAATTAACAGAATTCTTCAAAATTTCAATGGAATCACTTAACCCCACAATGCACCACCTGCCATCGCCCCTACTTGTGACTCTTGAGTATGGATGTAACTTTTTCTTCCTTCAAAATTATGAATGTAACAAGAAATTTGGCACTTAGAATCAAGTTTTACTGAGAGAGAGATTAACTTTAGTTTTAATAATATTTTAGGGTTAAGATTAACTTTCTGCTTTTACCTTACATTAGTTTTAATAATTTTTTTAAAGAAATAAAATAATAATTTTTCTAACAAATGTCCTTAAGCACTAGTTAAGAAATAAAAACTCAGATAAAATTAAATAAATAAATTTAAAAATAAAATAAATAAGTGAAAATTGAAATTTTTGATATATCACTTGGGATAGTAGTGATTATAATCAAATATATCTCTATCAAAATCTTTATTTTTTTCTCATTCAATTCACTTTTATATTAATTTAATTATATTTGTATGAAATAATTTTTTTATAATTATATTTTGCCTAAAATAGCTGTTTTTAACTAGTACTCTTTAGACATTATTAGAAAAATCGATAAAATAACAAGTGAATTAAAATTGCCTTAATAATTAAAATTTTATCATGATAAGTGAATTGAAGTTGACTTAATAATAAGAAACATTTAGTTAAGTGTTGGAATCCAACCCTTATTAATTTTTTTTTTTTCATAAAAAAGAAACACTTATTTCTTGTTTCTTGGCTTTTTAGTTGAATTACTCTTTTTTTTTTTTTTTTTTTTTTGCTTTTTAGTCGAATTTATATATATATATACACTTTTTTCTTGTAAATATATATACTTATACATATTATATATTAATAATATTTCCTATCATTTTTTAAGAGTTATTATGAATTAACAATTATACAAAGTGTTCCACCCCTCTCATTTTTAAAGAGTTTAAGTGTAAAAGAAAAACCTCTAACTCTGGTCAGGCTATGCCTCCGGACCCTCCTTCCTCTAGCAATTTGGCCGGTGACCACGATTACCTTGGCCATGCAACTTTGTTTAGCAGACCACCAATAATAGCAGCTCCCCCTCAACAGAATAAGCCTTCCTTTGCATCGGTGGTCAAGGAAACTACAACGCTGAAAGGCTCAGATTCTGTTGCAATTGACAAAGGTTGTTATATTGCAATAAAAATTGATAAAAACTTTATGAATCAAGGCTGGAGCTATGCAAATGTGCATTGATTGCACCAATAGTTTTAGCAAAAGGAGAGAGCCCGTGGAAACTTTCTGATTTAAAGGTTAAACTCACTCAAGTTTGGAACCTGACAGGCTTTTGGCGGATTATTTCTTTGGGAAGGGGGTACTATCAGCTGCTATTTAAATTAGAAGATGATAAGAAGTGTGTGTGAAGTTGTGGATCATTGTCTCTAAAGCCTAGTATGCTTCATTTGCAGCATTGGTCTCTTGACTTCGACCCTTTAAAGTAGAAGAGCACAACCACTCAGGTCTGGGTTCGATTTTATTGCCTCCCTTGGGAGTATTGGCACCCTCAAATCCTCGTTGATATCGCTCATGGTTTGGGAATCCCATTATGGGTTGACATTGTTACAACAGAAAGGGACTATGGACATTATGCCAAGGTTATAGTGAATATTAATCTCTCAACAAAGCCTCCGGAAACATTGCACATTAAACGTGTAGGTAAGAGTTTTTTCATTGATGTTGTATATGAAAATTTACCTGCTTTTTGCTCGATGTGCTCTTTTATAGTCCATCTTCCTGCAAATTATCATTGGAATAAGGCAAAGCAATCTGAACAGCCCCAAGCTCCTCCTCGTAAGGAGTGGAAAAAGAAAGCTTCTAATGATCTAGTTCCAATTAACAATGCATTCAAAGCATTGCGTACTGACCTAACTCTACTCATGTGTGCTAAGTATGCCCAACCTTGTATTGGTGAGGGTTAAGTTCTTCAGAAAATGGTGCAATCGAAGACATGGTTAATCATGTTGATCGTACTACTAAGTGTTGGACATTTTTCAAAATGTCAATTATCCCACATTGTTTTTAGATGAAATTTTTAAAGGTTTTATATTGCCTTTTACTTATTCTGGTGTCAAATGGCCTAACAAGAGTTATGCTACTATGCATCGCACGCGTGCGGCGCATATGGCGCATTTTAGGCGCTTTTATAGGCGCACTTGGCACTTGGCACTTGGACACGTGGCACGTGCATTGCAGTAAAATCGATTTATTTTTTATTTTATTTTTACTTCTGATAATTTATTTGATATAATTTAAATTTAATTATTATCTGATTAGATTAGGTAAATATTTGATAAATATTTACTAATCTAATCCTATCACATCTGTTAACCTAACAGATTGTATTCTATCTCTATCTCTTAATTTTTTATATTTACAGATCATTGGGTTAGGTT
>CATKHJ010707532.1:0-11039 GCA_949750685.1 Vernicia montana
AAGCAAAAGTTTTTAAATTGAAAATATTTATTGAAAATCCTATTCAAACCCCCACCCCCCACCCTCTCTAGGATTTGCCATACTTGGCCAACAGGTGTTCTTTATTATCTCAACTAACCTATGGTTGGGATTTGGTGAAGCGGCTTCTGATGCGGGCACAAGAAACACCTCAAGTTTTGATTCTTCCAATCCATGGTGGTTGATCATGGTGAAATGCAAATGTTTGCCAAAATCCATTGATTTTTTATCTTCTTTCTTTTTTTTTTTTTTTTTTTTTTTTGAGACTCAACTACTTTAGACTTCAAGAAAGATGAAAAAGGAGAAGTGCACACAAAAAGCATAAATGTTTTATTATAACTGAATGAGAGGATAGAATAAAATAGAAGAAGAATACAAGAATGACAGACTCATACTCGAAATCAAACTCTGACTCTGACTCGAATTTGGACTTGGACTCGGATATGAATTTGGACTCAATCTCAGACAAATTAGATCAGCTGAGCTTGAACTTCTCCATAAAATGCTACTTAGATAATGGTGAGGTGAGGTGAGGTGGGGTCTGGTTTCCACTTTGGTGAAGGATTTGGCTTAAAAGGGAAGGTGGCATGTCGGTCTTAGCCTCAAAGGTCATAGGGTTCAATTTCTTCATCACTATTCAGATCGGTGGTGGAGAATTCAAGTTGAAATGATTCCCTTTGTATGCAATCTTCAATCTTTGAAGTAGTTACAACTAAAGCTTTGAAGGTGGGCAAGTATTGGGTTAACAAGTGAGCTTGGTAGACTGAAAGTAGGTTCTTGACAATGATATCCACCTGTTCTTGTTCAGTTGGCCTATTTACAATTTGAGTTGTTTTAGCCCTCCACCTTATCAGGAATATGGAGAAGGACTCATTTGGAAGTTGTATGGTGGTTTCCAAATCCCGCCGGGTGACATCTACTTCAGTATTGTAATGATATTGTTTGACAAAAGCATTACAGATATCGTCCCAAGTTCTCTTTTGGCTCTTGTCTAATGAAAGAAACCATCTCTTGGCTGCACCAATTAGTGATTGTTGGAACAACTGAGCAAGGAGTTCATTGCTAAGTCCCAAAGGTTATATTGCCCCCACATATATCTTCAGATGGGTCATGGGGCAAGAGGTTCCATCAAAAATCTCCAGTTCAGGCATTTTGAATTTTGGAGGAAGTCTGGCATTAGGAAAGAGGGTTAAGGAGCTGACATCACCCAATCATCATGCCTTTTGAGGTTTTTAAGGACCCTTTCCATGGCTTCAAGCTTCTCCATGAATGTATTCAAGTCAGGGTGAGAGAAAGCTTCCTTCCTTTGAAAAGGATTCGCAGGAGAGGAAATAGTAGATTGGGTTTGGGCCGGAATAGGATTGGATCGGTTCAGATTTAGGGTAGTCTGGTCCAAAACTGGGTTTGGGTTGGTCGGGTTAAGGATGGTTTGGCTAATCATAGTCCGAACTTCCTCGATGATAGATTTCTGTTGTTCTTCAATTTGGACTTGTTATGCATTCAGAGCGGAGGTAAGAATAGCTTGGAGCCTTTTCTCTTGCTTTTTAAGGATGGTGTCCATGGTATCAATATCTATCATCTTGGCCATTGGTACCTTGAAGCAAAACCAGAAAAAAACCTAGTGAGTGGTTGGCGGTGATATGAAAAGATAATGGGAGTAGGGTAAGGTGGGGTCTGTCTTCCACATTAGTGATGGGTAGGGTAAGGTGGTAGTCCTTTCTGATAAGAAGAGGTTTCCTTTTTGGTTGGATGGTCAGATAGATTGATGGTCCTTTCTGATAGGATGAGATTTCCTTTCTGGTAGGAAGAGGTTATGGTCCTTTCTGGTATGATGGTTGGATGGATTAATGGTCCTTTCTGGTAGGATGGTCAGGTAGATTGATGGTCCTTTCTGGTAGGATCGTCAGGTAGGTCCTTTCTGGTAGGAGTCGGCAGAGGTGTGGTCAGGGTGTTTGGATAGAGGTGAGGGTGTTGACCCTTCATCGGTTCAAGGCATAACCTAGGTTTGATATGAATGCTTGATAATTTGTACATTATGGATGCATGATATGTATGGGAAAAAATATTTCATGAATATACAATTTGTACAAGGCTTTGATTTATGGTACATACAACCTAAGGTCAAGTTCTAGGTTCATTACATAAAAGGGTAAGGGTGGCTTGCATAGGGTACTCGTCACACTGGAGCAGCGATATACCTAACCACATGTGAGTCAAAGAGCCTTGCTTAGGTCCAACAGTACGTGCATACTCATAAACGTCGCGGGGTGGATGATTTCACTTTCGGTAAGCAGACCTAAGGAAGGTTGTCCGCAAGGTTGTCCGCTCGATGTTACTTTCTATCCATTGTTTTCCTAAAAAATCTAAGGTGAAAGGCAAAGAGCCTATGCAAGTGATGCATGAAAGCCATTTTTGCATTAAAAGTGCCAAACTTTGATTTTAAACCAATTGGTAATCCACTTGTCTTTTATAAAAAAAGAATCGATCTCCAGTGGAGTCGTCAACTGTGAGGCCTCGTCTGAACACCGGTTCGATTCGCTAGAGGGGATCAAAATGCTCATTTGGGTTTGAACTCACGATGGAACCCTCGGGTTCAGATTGGTTGATTTTTGAAAAGGTACAGTAGGAGTCACTACCTTAATTTTATTTTATTTGGGAAAAGCTAAGGAAAAACCCAATTGATTGACTCCAATTATATTCCAATGAAAAAGTGCACTAGTCCTTGATTACCAAAAAGGATTCGGGGACTAGGTTTTCAGTTTATTTAATTGGTTTGGCAAATTTAATAAAAAAAATGACTTAAAATGATTTGATGAATAATTATAATGCATGAACAATTAAATATGCATGAACTATGATTAAAATAAAGTAATAATAGAATTAAATAAAAAAAAGCAATGAAAACACAAAACCTAAACTATGTAAAGAAGGTGAAAAAGGAGAAAAGTTTATTTTAATTGGATTTGATGCTTTAGACAAGCATGCCTACCTATCCCTTTGAATGGAAATCAAAATCCACATAGTTTGCCCTTCTTACGAAGGGGTTTTGTTTAGTCTGAGCCTTTTATCATGTTTCAGATTGATTGATTAAAAAGGGGTTGATTAATTAGTTAACCTAATTGATTACCAAATTGGATTAATTATTTCAGATTTTAATTAACTAACAACCTAGATAAACCAAATTAATTAACTAACTAAGAAAAATCAAATAAATAAATAAAATAAAATAAAAAGAGAAGGGAAAAGAAAATAAATACCTTAGGATGGTGGAGACTTGTCTCGTTCGACGGCAGACTAGCCTCGGATGGCGGGTGGCGGCTTGCCTCGGATGGCCGGATCACAATTCCACCTTCTCGACTTGGCGGAATAACAGGCTTAGAATGGCTACTAGGATGGCATTTTTGGGACTCTCTCGAACTAATTTGAGAGAGAAATCTCAAAACGACCACCTAAAAACTTCAAACTAAAAAGGCACGTTCTTTACGAACCAAGCCTTAAAAACTGTTTGCCTTTAATCAATTAGCTTGATTTAGCAAGTGGTGAGTGTCTAAATGAGTTGGGAAAGGGGGGTTTATATAGGTAGAGAGGCTAGGAGGGTTTTTCACATTTTTCAATATGGGAAAACGTATTTGTAGCGAAAAACTGCACAAGACCCTACTGTAACCGCACAGGACCCATTCTGAACCGCACATAAGGTTGGACATGACCGCACAAAAGAAGCATGACCGCACAGAGCCATTTTGGAACCATACAGGGGATGTATGATTCAGCACAGGCCCTGTGCGGTCCCAAAATAGGCATGTACGGTCACCTTGGTGGCTGTGCAGTTTTCGACGCCCAATTTCGCCGATTTTCGCCGTTTTGACCCGTTTCAACTCCGTTTTACACGATTCCAGTTGTATTGTGCTCGTTATTTAATCCCAGATGATATAAGGATGATTTAGAGTCTTGAGGGATGGTTTCTGAGTCCCGAGGCTCGGATTCTCAATTTTTGAGATTTTGGCAATTTTTGGCAATTTCAGCTCCCGAAGGTTTGTTTACCGAGTTTAGGTGCCTCTAAGGTTCAAATGCATATTGGAGAGTGTAAAATTAAGGGTTCACACACAGTTGAATTGCTTTTCATTATCTGAGATTACAACCTCTGGTGTATCGAATCTGCGGACAACTGATCTCCAGAAGAAATCCGTGACATTTTGTTGGGTGATCTTGGCCAATGGTTCAGCTTCGATCCATTTTGTGAAATGATCGATGGATACTACCAAAAATTAGTACTATCTTATTGGAGGAAAAGGTCCCAAGATGTCCATCCCTCATTGCTGAAAAGGCCAGGCGCATTCAATAGAGTGAGTTCTCTTGAGGGTTGCCTTGGAACGGGTGCGTGTTCTTGACATTGAATACATCGGCGAACCTTTTCTACTGCATCCTTCTTTAGCGTAGGCCAATAATATCCTTGTAATAAGGTCTTTCTGATGAGGCTAGAGCTTGCTTCATGGGACCCGCAGATCCCTTCATGGATTTTTCTTAGCACATAATCTTTATCCTCTAGGCGGATGCATCTTAGCCAAGGATGAGTTTTAGATCGCCGATACAAATCTCCTTCATACTAGCTATATCTTTTGGCTTTATTTATTACTTTTTTAGACTCTGATCTTTTTTCGGGGATAGATCCTTCTGCCAAGTACTGAACAAGGGGTTCCATCCAGCTCCCTTTCCATTCTACTAGCATTATAGGCTGTATCTCTGTTGTGGGGAAATTTTGGATTTCTATAGGGATCTTCTTTAAATTTCCCACTTTCCCTATTGCTGCTGATTTGGTGATTTCATCTGCTCTGCAATTTTTCGATTTAGGGATCTATCTCACAATCCAACTGTTCTCCTTCTTTTAAGGCTAGCTGGGTTAGCTCCGAGCATTTCTTTAGGCTCTCTTCTTTGACTGCATAATTGTTATTGACCTGGTTGACCACTAGCTGGGAGTCATTATAGATTACTAAGTTTTCCATTCGAATTTCCTTAGCTAAAGAGAGCCCTATTAATACAGCTTCATATTCTGCTGCATTATTAGAGATCGAAAAATTCAACTTTACAACATATTCGATTACCAATTTGTAGGGTCATTTAATCACGATCCCTACCCCACATCCTTCTGCTCCAACTACACCATCCACAAACATCTCCCATTCTTCTTTTTTTACACCCTGTGGTTCTTTTGTAGTTGGAGTCAGTTCGGCCACAAAATCTGCTAGTGTTTGTCCTTTCATCGCCCATCTTGGTTCATACATTATTCCTAGACTTTCAATCCTGACCGCCTATTCTGAGATTTGCCCTGAAGTCTCTGGATTTTGTAGAATTTTTCTTAGAGATAAGTCAGTTCAGACTATTACCTGATGGGTTTCACAGTAATGCCTTAATTTTTGTGTGGCCATAAGCAGTGCTAGGGCGTACTTTTCCAAGATCGGGTATCTTAGTTCGGCATCCTGGAGTATTCGGCTGACATAGTAGATCTCTCGATTCTTCCCTCACCAATACCACTGTTATGGTTTCTACAGTTATGGATAGGTATAAGTAGAGCTCTTCTTTAGGTACAGGGTGACTCAGTAAGAGAGGGCTAGTCAGGAATTTTTTCAGATCTTCGAAGGATTTTTGACACTCTTTTGCCCATTGGAAGTCCTTCAGGTGTTTCAGTGCTTTAAAAAATGGTTGGCATCTTTTAGCCGAAAATGAGATGAATCATCTAAGTGTTGTTATTCGCCCATTCAGCCTTTGAACTTCTCTTTTGTTCCTAGGAGGATTCATTTTGAGGATCACTTCAATTTTATCAGGATTTGCCTCGATCCCTCTTTAGGAGACCATACATCCCAAGAACTTTCCAGCTGGAACTCCAAAAACACACTTTTCGGGGTTTAGTTTTAGGTTGTAGGACTTCAGGATCTTCAAAACCATCTCTATATCTTTGGGGTGATCTTTGGCTCTCTTACTTTTGATAATCATATCATCTACATAGACTTCTATATTCTTGCCGATCTGGTCTCTAAACATGTGATTGACTAGCCTCTAATAGGTAGCCCCAGTATTTTTTAATCTGAATGACATCATTTTATAGCAGTATATCCCCTGATCTGTTATAAAGGATGTCTTTTCTTGATTCTATCTGTGCATCTGAATCTGATGATACCTTGCTTTTGCATCAAGAAAAGAGTATAACTCATGTCCAGCTGTTGAGTATACTAGTTGATCGATGCTTGGTAAGGGGTAATTATCCTTGGGCAAGCTTTATTCAAATCTGTAAAATCTACACACATTGGATATGAGCCGTTTGGTTTTTTAACCATCACGACATTCGCCAACCATTCCGGGTAATGTACTTCCTGGATAACCCCTGCTTCTAACAACTTCTGGATCTCTTTAGCGATGGTGATCTATTTTTTGGGTGAGTGTTTTCTCTTTTTTTGCACTACAGGTTTGACAGATGGATCTATGTTGAGCCTGTGGGTGATTACTTCTTTACTCACCCTTGTTAGTTCTTTAATTTCCCAAGCGAAGGCTTTCGGATTTTCTTGTAAGGTTCTGCTAATCTCGAAGCTTGTTTCTTTCTTTAGTGTGGATCCAATCTGTATGATCTTTTCCATACCGATTTCTATCTTCTCAAGTCCGCTTTCAGGCTCTGCCTTGTCTTTCCTTTTTGAGCTGTCTAATGGTTCATCCTGCAGTGCTGGGAAGACCCCTTTTAAAGAATTAAAATAGGTTTGCCTAGCTGTCTCTTGGCAACCTCTAATAACTTCTATTCCTCTGGAAGTTGGGATCTTTATCATGAGTTACCTGATGCATGTTACTGCACATGTGTCAAAAAAGATCGGTCTCCCAATGATTACGTTGTAGGCGAAGGGGATGTCTACTACCATGAATTCAGCCTATATTTCTTTTGTGACATTCTTATCACCTAGTTCTACATCTAATATTACCGATCCTCCCACTAGGACTGTTTTTCCTCCTGGGCCCACAAGAGGGGTGGCCATGGGCTTCAGGTTTTTTTCAGTTAGTCCTATTGTTTTAAACACAGATAGGGTGATCAAGTTGATGGCACTCCCATCATCAACTAACATTCTTCTAATTAGGAAGTTGTTCAACCTTCCTGAGATGATAAAGGCGTCATTATGGGGGGGTGATCACCTTTCCTTTATCTTCATCAGAAAAGGTTACTGGGCTGAACGTCTTATTGGGCGATCTATATGCATTGATTGAATAGATATCCCTCACAGCAAGCTTTCTTTTAGTGGAGCTATCACCCCCTGTACTTCCTCCCAGTATCATATTAATTTCCCCAGCTGCCTTCCTTTTCTTTCTCTTCTGTTCAGCTTATCTGGGTTTTGTTCTTTCATTGATCTCCTCCTTTGTTCCCTTTCTTTGTCCCCACGGACGAATTGCCTTACGCCAACCACATCTTTTCGAATTAATTTTTCAATTTCTTCTTTGAGGTGCCAATATTCATTTGTGTCATGACCTTTGTCATTGTGGAAATCACAATATTTATTATTGTCCCTCCTTCCTACTGAGGAACTACTCATCTTCCGAGGCCATTACACCTTTTCGCCATTGTCTTTGATCCACATTAACACACGCAATTGGTTCACATTTAGTGGGGTGAACTGCTTGTTGCTTCCTTCTGGTCTTTTCTGTTTTATCCCTCTGCCTACTTCCTCCTTCATTATTTCTGTTAAATCGGTATTGGCGATCACCCTGCTAATTTCCTTGCCCTCTTGATGCGTTTCCTTCTTTTCTCTGTCTTTGATTAAAATCTCTCATTCCGTCATCAATTCAGATATGTGTCTAGGAAATTGCCATTAGGGCTGAAATAGTTTAAGGGGGGTTTGACAGCAGCTCTTTTCTCATATCATGATTCGAAGTCCCACGGAGCATCGCTGTGAAGGCGGTATCTTTATTTAGGTCTTCAATTTGGATCGCCTCCCTATTGAAGTGTTCCACATATTTCCTCAGACTTTCCCCCTCTCTTTGAACGATGGTCAGTAGATCGGTTGATATCTTTTTAAGGGTAATAGAGGCGATGAATCGTGATTGGAATAGGGTGGAAAGTTTGGCAAAGGATGTGACAGACTTTGGGGGTAAGGTTTGATACCAGTCTTGAGCCAGGTCCTTTAGTGTAGTAGGAAAAAGTTTACATAAAACATGATCTAGATGAGTTTGAGCAATGATCATGGTTTGGAATTTATGGATATGGCTTTTAGGGCAAGTAGTTCCCCTACAGGATTCCATATGGGTGGGGATTCTGAATTTTGGGGGATAATTTGCCTTAATAATGCTATCACAAAGGGGCGAATCTGTTCATAGGGCAAAATTCATCTCGTTCACTCTGACCCCTATCTTTGTCATGACTTCCCGAACATTCCTTTCTAGCCTTTATGGGTCTTCTTCTTGTTCTCCATCCGACCAAGATTCGGTATCTCTTTTTCCTTGGTTTGTCTGAGTATTTCCATTCAAAGGATCGAGTGGATCTACTGTTGGGGCTGCTTTTTGGGATTGCTGAGTTATTATTTGTTTTAGTTCTTTTAATTGAGCAGTGAAGTCTGTGAAGGCGGTCAAAAGGCTTTGCATGGTGGCTTGCACTGTGATCGGGTCATTTAAATTTATGGGGTCATTAAGGTTGGGTAAGGCAGGTCCGCCCTAATGGTTAGCCTGGGGATTTTCTTCATTATTAAGAAGGTCAGGGAATAAGTTAAGGTCTAGGCCCTCGTCACCGTTCTCCGGATCCATGAATGTTTATTGGAAATTTTAAATTGACTCTTTAAGGTGGTATTCCACGCTCACCGCACCAGCTCAGAAAGTATTTCGATCTCTATCACACGTGTAGGCGATCTTTCGTTCCTGCAAGACAACAGGTTAAAGGGTCCAAGCGATGTGCTTGGGGGTCACTCCGATGCTTAAGTCAGAAAAGATGGAGATTAATGAGCTCTTAGTTACTGAGAAGTGTTTAGAATTGTGTTACCCGCTTAATGGAGAGAAATACACTATTTATAGAGGTATGCCCAAGGTGCCAAATATTTCTTGGAGTCTAACTTTAGGGTCGGAAACGGACTCTCTAGGCAAGCTCCTAGCTCTCCTAGGACGATCAATTGATAATGGTATGTAAGAGTTTCTATGTTTTGTGTTTTGTTTTTATCGGAGAAATAATTCGCGAAACTTTTTCGATTCAGATCTCTAAATTTTACCTGATTTTATTTTGTTTGGCTTTAGAAACAATTTGCAAAGCCTTATTGATTTTGGTATTTATTTGGAAAAGAGAGTAGAAAAGATATAGTTCTTTAGCTCAGTGTATAAAAAAATAATAATAATAACAGACCGGGCGTATAAAAATTAGATTGGATTGTTTTGTAAGCAATTGTGTAAGAATCCCAAATATTTATGGCTTGAGCTTTTGCAATAAATTCCGACAACAAAGCTTGAACAGGCTTCATACTAGAAGAAATAACTTGGCCCGGCCCATCATCTTTGCCCGTTCCAATGTCAACACTCTTCCGCAATGCCAAACTGGGTTATGGAATGATTGTAACCCCATTATCTTCTTTAACTCCATCCATTCAATGACTCTATGTTAATATTTGGCCAAAACCTCAATTCCCCATCAATTATAAATCCAAGTGTAATTTCACCCTCTCATTTCAAGATAGCTCAATTACACTTTTCTATTACTAAGTGGGTCAATCAAGTCTAATTACTAACGGCTCATAACGGAGCCGTTAATAATTTGAGAAAGTTACATCTTTTCACACTTTGTCTGACAGAAACATAAAGTTTGGGACAATTTTTTTCTGCTCATTGTAGGATTTTGCCACGTCATATTACAAGTATTAGAAAAGGCTCGAGCCTTGTTCACTTGTAGAAAACAAGGCTTATTTTTCGAAAAATAATTCTAAGAAAATAAAAAAATAAAAATTAGTGTTTAGCTAGAATTATTTTCTAAATAGAACACTAGAAAATAATTTTCTGGACATTCCAAGTTTATAACTAATATAAGAAAACTCATTTTAGTAGTTTTTATTATTTCCCTTAATAAAGTACGCAGATTTTTCTACATCAGCAATTTTTTTTTTTTTTCTAACCTTCAAATCCCATATGCTCTTTTTTTTAATTTATTTGTTTAGACCTTATTTCTTATATTATTTATATAATCTCATCGTCTTTTTAGATTAAAGCTACTGATATATATTTTATAAAACTAACGAACTCATAATCATCATAAACTAAATGTTAGTCATCTTTTCACTTTCTTGTTTCATCTATTTTTAGTATTAATTATTGTATTTAGAATTATTTTAATTTATAGTGTTAATGTAAATGCATAATATAGATTAGTCAAATTAAACAAACTCACCTACTCACATACTCACCACCTACTCACCTCCATTGTAGACTTCCATGTACAGATTACACCAACCCAGTCCTTCAATCATGCCATGATTAGTGTAGCTTTCTTCTATAAATACCTTATAATTCTATTGTAAAACACACAACAAATATATACATTTATTCAATTATTTCTCTATTCTTATTCGTTCTAACAGTTTAATTGATAAAAATGACAGGTTTTATCTCAAAGAAGAGAGGTCGTGGTTTGGCTAGAAGTTTTGAGGTTAAAAGACGAATAAAAGAGGGTAAAAAAATTGGAGTTATGATAAAAAAAAAGAAATGCATTTACCAGTTGATCCTGCTGAAAAACTTTTCAAAATGGAGATAGGTGTTGTCACTCGTTTATTGGCACCAATCAAAGTATTTTATTGGACAGATATGACTGATGATGATAAAAAACCGTTGTTTGCAAGAATTGAGATGAATCATACTAATTATATCTTTCTCATTTTAACAAATTTAATCATTATATTAAATTTCATGTAGTAGAAGTTGTGATGAAAAAATGTTATACTCGTAGAGTGAGTTTGATATATGCATGGATGACCCACATACAAAGAAGGTAGTGGGTGCAATAATGGCAAAGCGTTTTATTACTTACA
>CATKHJ010707584.1:0-13811 GCA_949750685.1 Vernicia montana
GTAAAAGAAATTAGGCATTATACCTTAGGAATTCAAATACAAGAATAGTAGTATATTTTCTACTCACCTTAAATAAAAAAGAATCGTCTATTATCTCTTAGAAGCTCCTCAATCACATCAAGCAATGGGGCTCATCACATCTCTTATGATCTCCATTATGACTTCTAAGAGGAACTATACATGCAACACATACAAATTATCAATACACATAACCTATGCTCTTAAAATCATCATACTCATACTAATCTCATGATTTCTAACTCTATTTCCTTCCCCAAGCACATATTATAACAATAGAGAAGAAGAATTTCAAAGAAAACCAAAACCCTAACTCACCTCTTCAATAGATGCTTCAACAATGAAAGAAAGATTGAGTCCTTGAAACCCTAGATCCTTTAATTGAAGCAATAAATGAAGTTCCTTAACTTTTAAGAAGTTAGGTTGGTGTTTCTCTTGAAGTTTTTAGGTTAGAGAGGAGTAAATAGCTTTTATGAACTGAAATGGGGCTTAATTCTCTTTATATAGCGCGCTAAATCTGCCCAATCCTATCATGATAAACGAGCGTTCAACAAAGATAAACGAGCGTTCATCTCATTTACCTTAATTTTTACTGTTCACATAGAAGCCTTCTGAACGTGCATTCAAATGGATGAACGAGCGTTCACCTTTATGAACGAGCATTCATGATCTGTGAATGAACGTTCATCTCTCAGTCCTCAATTTGCTACTGTTCACACAAAAGCCTTTTGAACGAGCGTTCAATAATGTGAACGAGCGTTCACACTTCAAAATATTTAAAACCACTTCTAATTCACCACATAAAGCCATAAACTCATCCTATAAGCCTCATTTCAATATAACACCCCCATAAACATCATCAAATACTTATCATATAACTCGTGGCTCATAAAAATATTAGATTTACATTTAATAACACATATAGCGAATCAAATGAATACGCAAATGAACTTGGGGTATTACAATCAATTAAATCAAAAAAATTCTAAAAGCGTTTTTTTAACTCCTAACAACAATCCTAAACACACTCGAAGTCTAGTTGTGAGTTTTTGAATATGATAAGAATTTGTGATCTTGCTGAAAAAATGGTGAAGACAAGAAAGGGTATTCTGTATCCATTGGTTTATAGGCTCACAACTATAGTTTTTGTTCTACCAGTTGCAACTACCACAGTTGAAAGTGCATTTTTTGCTATGAAATTTGTGAAGAATTAGTTGCATAACAAGATGGGAGATCAATGGATGTCCGACTGTTTGATCACATATATTGAGAAAGATATATTTAATGCTATTGATAATGAAGTTAATATGCATCGCTATCAAGGCATGAAGAATCATAAAGTGTAGTTGTAAATTTTTTTTACTAATGGATACTTATTGATGTTATTTATTTAAGTATTTAAACATTTAGCTAGTTTATTCATCTCAAATTTTTGTTGCATAATTTTTTTTAAAAAAAAAAAAAAATGTAACCTCATTATATTTTTCCCCCCTTAATTCTGAATCCTGGCTTCGCCACTGCCCCTACCATAGGTGTTAAAGGATTAACGGAGTCTGTCTCCCAGGATACAATGAATGAAGGCAGAGACTGAACACCACATAAACTGCCTCAAACGAACTGAAAATTGTTGTCACTCTATCATAGAAGAAAATAAGAGAAAAAGGAAGAGCTGGTGTGTTTTGAAGGGCAGAAGGATATTCCTATTTATACTAGACTGGAGGAGAGAGGAAAGATGGCAGAATTAATTTCTCCATTAAGCCCATTTTAAAGTCTGTTTATTATGAATTTGTAATAACATATTTAAATTTATGTCACAATCCAACTTCGCAACTGTGACGGTCCTAGGGCATGGGTAGGCATAAGACCACTGAAAACCCATAGAACCCATCTATACATATAAATCTCATGGAAATATAATAGCTAACACATACACTTATCCCAAGATAAAAACCTGAACTCATACACATGCTCATAATCTCATACATCTCATAATTCTCATAGAGCAATATATATATATATTCATCCATATAATTACCATTAAGGCCAAAAGAATATCCTTCTTTTACAGACATGGAGCACTAAAATATCTCAATTACATATATAATAAATGGAAAATTTACATTGATCAAATTAGTTCTTTAGGAAGGAAAAATGCCTGAAGAACTGAGCTGATAAACTTCTAATCTCCTAAAAAATGGAATCATTAATGAGATAAAGCAGTGAGTAAAGAATATACTACCATACTTGTGAGGCTAAGTAACTCAAGGCTAGCTCACAAGAATGGTAGGGCTCATAACTTGTCAAATGACTTACAATATAACGAATGAGACTCATATAACTCGTAAAAATCAATAACTCGTAATATACAATAATAAACATGTATATAGCTCATGAAAGAAATCATAACTCATAAATAGATGGATATAAAAATCAACTCGTAACATATTAGGAATAGAGACACTTTATTAGCATATTCCCCTCGTAATAAAGAATAGAGGCCAGTTGGGCACACTCTTCCTCATAATAAGAGTAGAAGTACAATTAACATACTCTTCCTCGTAATACATGAAATGGATCAGATTTCACGTATAGGACAATTTACCCTTTCTAGATAGGGGTAGGATATTATACTCTATCCATCGGGTTACAATGTGTACAATGTCTAATGATTAACCCACATTAGTAGGGGATTTCTACACCATTAAGGTTATCACATATAGATAGAATAATTTAGGTTCTCATGGACAAATAGCTCATATAATTCAAATGGTTCTCATAGAAGATAATAATTAGCAAATGGCTAATTAAGAACTTATAAAATTTAATGAAACATTAGGGTTCAATAAACAATTCTCATACTTTTCTCATGGAGGCTTATACAAGAAATTAGGCATTAAACCTTAGAAATTCAAATACAAGAATAGTAGTATATTTTCTACTCACCTTAATAAAAAAGAATGTTATATACTCAATGGAAGTCTTTAATCACATCAAATCCTCATGATCCTTATGATTATCATCCAACCTTCTATGAGGAACTAAACATACAAACATATACAAATTAACAATACACATAACCCATACTCTTAAAATCACCATACACATGCTAGTCTCATGATTTTTAACTCTATTCCCTTTTCCAAGCATGAAATATAACAATGGAGAAGAAAAATACAAAAGAAATCCAAAATCCTAACTCACCTCTTCAATAGATGCTTCAAGAATGGAAGAAAGGTTAAGTAATTATAACCCTAGATCTTTTGGTTGAAGCAATTAATAAAGTCTCTTGGCATTAAATGTGAGTGAGTGAGTGATTCTTGAGAGAAAATAAGTTTAGGAGCTCTGAAATCTCGAATGAAATGAATTGGGGCTTTAATTTTCTTTTTAAAGCCGATTTCTCGTATCTGATCTCGATGGGAGTAGCGGTCGCTACAAGCCCATCACGGTCGCGACATGAGCCTTGCGGGCGCTACACGTTACTGTTCATATGATTGTTCATTCTGGTGGCAAATTCAGGCAGAGAGGTTCGCGGTCGGCTTCGTGTCTATGGTCGCGGTCGCAACTCTTTGTCGCGGTCGCGACTTCCTTATCGCGGGCGCGACTTAAGCCCTGCAGCTCCACTTAACAATTCAACCTTCAATTCTCCAAAATTCAACTTATAACTCATTCATATATCACTTAGCATATACATTCTACTCATAATCCTCATGGACACTACTTCATAGCTCATTCACATGATCAAACAAAAGTACACATGAACTTGGGGTATTACATTCTCCCCTCCTTATTAAAAATTCATCCCCGAATTTTACAATTACATATAGTTTACTTGCATTTCACATGAAACAAATAAGAATACTTATGTAACATGTCTTGTTCACTTTCCCATATACACTTTTCTATATTATGATTCTTTCATTACATTTTTACCATTGTTATCTCTTTGTTCCTCAACTTCTTCACTTGTCTATCAATGATTGCAACCAATACCTCTTCATAAGCTAAGTTTTCATCTACCTCAATAGCTTGCGGTTGCAACATATGTGATGGATCCGATACATACTTCCTCAACATAGACACATGAAATATGGGATGTACATGACCCAAACTCGGTGGAAGAGCTAGTCTATAGGAGACATTGCAAACTCTTTCCAACACCTCAAATGGTCCTACATACCTTGGTGAGAGCTTGCCTTTCTTGCCAAATCTCATCACACCTTTCATAGGAGAGACTTTAAGAAACACATGGTCTCCTATAAAAAAGTGGACATCTTTCCTCTTCAGATCCGTATAGCTCTTCTGCCTTCTGAAGGCAGTCTTCAATCTTTCTCTTATCAGGGGCACTTTCTCTGAAGTTTCCTTGATCAATTCAGGTCCTTCGATGTGCTTGTCTCCAACTTCGATCCAACATACCGGTGATCTACACTTTGTACCATACAATGCCTCATAAGGTTCCATGCCAATGGTGGAGTGATAATTGTTGTTGTATGCAAACTCTATCAAGGGTAAATACTTATCCCAACTCCCACCAAAGTCTAGCACACACATCCTGAGCATATCCTCAAGAGACTGTATGGTTCTCTCTGATTGTCCATTGGTCTGTGGATGAAAAGCTGTACTAAAGTCTAACTGAGCACCCAAAGTTTCTTGTAACTTGTGTTAGAATCTAGATGTGAATTGAGTACCTTTATCTGATATGATAGATACTAGTACACCATGAAGGCTCACAATCTTATTCAAATACAACTGCGTATATTGGGTTACTATGTAGGTTGTCTTGACTTCTATAAAATGACCTGACTTAGTCAATCTGTCAACTACCTGCCATATAGAGTAATAGCCTCTCAAATTCTTTGGCAACCCTACCACAAAGTCCATTGTAATATGCTTTCACTTCCACTCAGGTAACTTAATCTCTTGCAGTAAGCCGGATGGCTTTTGGTGTTCAAACTTGACTTGCTGACATGTTAAGCAAGAAGACACAAAAGTTAGCCACATCCTTTTTCATACCCGACCACCAATAGCAACTCTTCAAATCATGATAAATCTTGGTTGCGCCTAGATGAATACTATAAGGTGCTTGATGAATCTCTTTCATGACCTTCTCTCTAAAATCATTCACATCTAATACACATATCCTATTCCCATGCATCAATACCTCATCTCTCAACTCAAACTATGTTTCTTGACCCGCTAGTACCTCTCTCTTCAATTTCATAAGTGATGGATCTTCATCTTGTAAAGCTTTAATCTCATCAATCAACTTGGGTTTCAATTGAAAGTGAGCAATCAACACTTGAGATTTTGAAACCTCAAACTGCAACCCCTTATTGAACAACTCTTTCAACTCTTTGATCAAAGGTCTCTTTCCCACTGCAATATGAGCTAAACGCCTCATAGGTTTCCTACTCAGGGCATTCGCTACTACATTAGCTTTACCTGGATGATAAAGGATTTGACAATCATAACCCTTGAGTAGCTCTACCTATTTCCTATGCCTTAGATTCAAGTCCCTCTGCTACAAGATGTACTGGAGACTTTTGTGATCAGTGTAGATTTTACACTTTTCACCATAAAGATAATGTCTCCAAATCTTGAGAACAAAGATAACTACTGCCATCTTTAGATCATGCGTAGGGTAGTTCATCTCATGCTTCTTCAACTGTCTCAAAGTATATGCAATCACCTTCCTGTGTTACATAAGAACAGATCCAAGTCCCACTCTTGAAGCATCACAGTATATTGCATATCCAACTGATCCTTCTGGTAGTGCAAGTACTGGAGCTGTAGTAAGGTAAGTTTTGAGTTTCTGGAAACTCTCTTCACACTCATCATCCTACTAGAATTTCACTTTCTTCCTGGTTAACTTGGTTAATGGCAAAGCTATCTTGGAGAAATCCTTGACAAATCTCCTATAATAACCTGCCAAACCAAGAAAACTACGAACTTCTGTCACATTTGTAGGTCTAGGCCAACTCAACACTGCTTCAATCTTCTTAGGATCCACTTGAATGCCATTTTTACTAACCATATGTCCTATGAAACATACGTGATTAAGCCAAAATTCACACTTCAACAGTTTGGCATATAGTTGATGTTCTCTTAAGGTCTGCAACACCACTCTCAGATGCTCTTCATGCTCTTCTCTACTCTTGGAATAAATGAGAATGTCATCAATGAATACAATGACAAATTTATCCAAATATGGCTTGAACACTCGATTCATCAAGTCCATAAATGCTGCTGGAGCATTGGTCAACCCAAATGGTAACACTGTGAACTCATAGTGACCATACCTTATCCTAAAAGCAGTCTTACATATATCCTCATTCTTGATTTTGAGTTGATGATAGCCCGATCTGAGATCAATCTTAGAGAAGTGACTTGCTCCTTAAAATTGATCAAACAAATCATCTATCATTGGCAAATGATACTTGTTCTTAACTGTCATCTTGTTCAGCTATCTATAGTTGATACACAGTCTCATAAAATGATCCTTCTTCTTCACAAAAAGGACTGGTGTACCCCATAGTGAACTGCTCGGTCTGATAAATCCCTTATCCAACAAATCTTGCAACTATACTTTCAATTCCTTCAACTCTACAGGTGCCATTTTGTAAGGAGGAAAGGATATTGGATGAGTACCAGGAAGAAGTTCGACTTTGAACTCAATCTCCCTTTCAGGTGGTAAACTTGGTAACTCTTTTGGAAACACATATGGAAACTCACTAACTATTGCATTTGTCGTACCTCATTAGGAGTTTCTCTCGTATCAATCACATATGCCAAATATCCTTGACACCCCTTCCTTAGAAGTCTCTTTGCCCCAATAGCTGATATGAAATTGGAAGGTACATGACTTCTATCCCCTTGAAACACAAACTCATGCTTGTCCAGTGGCTTGAACTCTTTCTTTTTCTTATGACAATCTATGTGAGCATGATGTTTGAACAACCAATCCATACTAAGAATCACATCAAACTTTAGTACCTCCAACTCAATCAACTCACTTGGAAGTTCTCTCCCATCAATCTCTACTTTACATGAATGTTACATATGTTTCACTTCTGTTGTTTCCCCTAAAGGAGTAGACACTTCTAAGGGGTTACTCATGATTTCTCTACCCTTCCCCAATCTCTTACCAAAGCATGGTGAAACAAATGAGTGGGTAGCACTCGAATCAAACAAAACTCTAGCTTGTGCATCTTGGATAGAAAGGATACCTATCACTGTAGTATTAGAAGTACTAGCCTCCTGCTGATTGAGGGAAAATACTCTGCCTCTACCTCTTCCTTCATGAGCTTGACTTGTTCCTGTTGCCTGACTCTATCCTCTCCCTCTACCTCCAGAACTTCTGGTGTCTGGTTTAGCCATCTGCACTGTTAGATAAGAAGTAGCAGGTATACTCTGATTGTCTCCCCACAATGGACAACCCTTGATAAAATGCCCTGCCTGGCCACATTTATAACATGTCCCCGCCGTTGATCGGCATACTATGAGGCCTCGCCCGAGCACCAGTCTGATCCGCTAGAGGGGATCGAAATGCTCATTCGGGTTTATACTCACGATGGAACCATCGGGTTCGGATTGGTTGATTTTGAAAATTGATTTAGGAGTTGCCACCTTAATTTTATTTTATTTGGGAAAAGTTAAGGGAAAAACCCAATTAATTGACTCCAATTATTTTCCAATGAAAAAGTGCACTAGCCCTCGATTACCAAAGGGGATTCGAGGACTAGGTTTTCGGTTCATTTAATTGGTTTGGCAAATTTAATACACAATGGCTTAAAATTGATTTCATGAACAATTA
Organism: Vernicia montana; assembly: GCA_949750685.1. Lineage (NCBI taxonomy): Eukaryota > Viridiplantae > Streptophyta > Magnoliopsida > Malpighiales > Euphorbiaceae > Vernicia > Vernicia montana. The sequence continues at coordinate 7,829 of CATKHJ010707584.1, forward strand.
TAAATGAATAAATAATTATATAATACATGAATTAAAGTAAAATAAAACAGTAAAGGAAATAAAAAAAGCATTAAAGGAATTAAATAAAGAAAGCAAATAAGAATCTTAAATTCACAAAATAAATCAAATTAGGGGATACTTTCTCTAGTCCTTATGGGATTCTAAGAAAGTCACACATTTCCCAAATTAAATCTAATAACAAAAATAATGAAACAAAGAAATGAAAGAAGCACAAAACTATGTAAAGAAGGTGGAAGAGGAAGAAAGTTCATTTTAATTGGATTTGATGCTTTAGACAAGCATGCCTACGTATCGCTTTGAATGGAAATCAAAATTTACGTAGTTCGCCCTTCTTGTGAAGGGGGTTTGTTTTAGTCTGAGCCTTTTATCATGTTTCAGTTCATTGATTAAAAGGCGGGTTGATTAATCGATTTTAATCAAACAAGATTGATTACCAAGTTGTTAATTATTTCATATCAAATTAACAAACAAAAAGCATCGATTCAAAACAAGTTAATTAATTTAGATTCTAATTAACATGCCCTTCTAAAGTGATAAAAAGAAAGGGATTAAGGACAAGGGGAACATATAAAGGAAAAGGAGAAACTAATAAACTATGCAAAATAAAATAGACAAGGCAATAAAATAAACTAAACTAAAAAGAAAATAAAAGGCAAATAAAAACAAAAATAAATAAATAAATAAAAGAAAAAGATAGAAAATAAATACCTGGAGGAGACTTGTCTCGGTCAGCGGCGGACTAGCCTCGGATGGCAGGCGGTGGGATCGCAATTCCACTTTTTAGACTTGGCAGAACCACAACCTTCGAACAGATAATAGGACGGCATTTTTGGGAACTCCCTCGAACTAATTTGAGGAGAGCAACCTCGAAACGACCACCCAAACACAAAACAAAAACTTTAAACTGAAAGGCACGTTCTTTTCGAACCAAACCTTTAAAAAAAAAAACTGATTGCTTTTAATCAATTAGCTTGATTTAGCAATTTCTGAGTAGAAATGAGTTGGGGGGGTTTCCTTTATATAGGGAGAAGGTTAGGGAGAAGGTTCATGAAGTTCCGATGTGGGATAAAGGGAAAAAAGGGGTGAAAATTTGAAAAAATGGAAAAAACTTGAAAAAGGTGCGGATCCGCAGAAAAGCCTGGAGGATCCATAGAGTATTTTGGCAGATCCGTAGGTGTGCCTGGCGGATCTGTATATACTTCCGGAGGATCCACAGGCCTTCCCTGAGGCTCGGCGCTCCGATTTCTCATTTTTCGTTCGTTTTCGCTTGTTTCTTGTCTGTTTTTAGCGATTCTAGTTGAGTTGTGCTCGTTATTCAATCCCAAATGATATGAGGATGGTTCAAAGGCCAAATAGGTAGGTCTCAGGTCCCGAGGCTCAAATTCCCAATTTTTAGGATTTTGGCGATTTCAACTTTCAGAGGTCTGTTTACCGAGCCTAAGTGCCTCTAGGGTTTTGTTGTATGCCAGAGGGTGCAAAATTAAGGGTTCACACATACCCCATCATGTCTTCGTCCACATGTAGCACAAGTAGGTCAGCTATAGTTCTATTGCTCATGTCTGGATACAGAGCTGGTGGTTGGAACAGAAGCCACTGATACCCCTCTATACTATCCTCTACTTTGAATACCTCCTCTGTGGCTCTGAATCATATTAGAAGTAGCAGGCTCAACTATCTTCATATGGGAACTACTTCCCCCACCCCTGCTCTGGTTGCCAAAACCCTTAGGTTTGTTCTTATTTCTCTGATCTCCCTCAGCTCTATCTTCTTTGCTCTTGGTTTCCATTTGCTTTGCCTTGTCAACCAACTTGGACAAGGAAGCAAACTCAATAGCACACAAGGCATTGTGCAGAGATGTAATCAAACCTCTATGAAACCTCCCGATCTTAGTTATTTTAGTAGGGACTACCTCATGGGCATACTTGCTCAACCGATTAAACTCCTTGGCATACTCGGATACGGTCATACCTTATTGCTTTAGTCTCTCAAATTGAGCTATCCGGTTTTCTCTTTCTCCTTCCCCTAAGAATTCATCTATCATTTCTTGTTTGAATTATTCCCATACCGGAGGAATCTCATCATAAAGTCTATTCTCAACATGTTGTTGGAACAAAGTCCAAGCATCATCTTTTAGCAAGAGTTCTACTAGTTCAATTGCTCTAGCATCGGAACAAGGCATTCGTCTCACTACTTTCTCAATAGCTTCAAGAAATCCGTGAGGCTCTTTTTCATCCTCCCCATGGAATTCTAGAAGTCCCATCTTCAGAAAGCTATACATGCTCACCCCACCATCATCAATCACTCTCCTAGCCACATGCTTAGGAATAAGAGCATTCAGAGGAACTGGTAGCGGTGGTATTCTCTTTTGTAACGGCGGAGGAGGCGGTGGTGTGATATTAGCATCTTGTTGTCTAAGTTGTCTCAACTCCAACAATTCTCGGTGGAGCTCCTCATTTTCACGCCTCAAGTCATCATCATCTCTTGGAGGAACATGGACTTCCTCCGCTTGAACCCAGCGTCTAGCCTTTGGTGGTTTAAGTGGTCCATCTCCTCATGAATGAAGGCAGCATCCGAAGCCACATCCGGAGCTCTTACATTCTCAAGAGAAACTCGTCTCGGTCTACCTCTTCCTCTTGCTCTTCTAGGAGGCATCTATAAGACAAACATATAACAAAAGATTTAACACATGACGGTAACGTAGATTTACACATAAACAATAACTCAATAGACGTAGAGGAAATTTCCTATGCTCCATGGTGTTCACATACCCTATGACTTATATAGTCTAGACTAGACTTAACCTTATGCTCTGATACCAACTTTGTCACAGCCCAACTTCGCAACTGTGACGGTCTTAGGGCATGGGTAGGTATAACGCCACCGAAAACCCGTAAAACCCATCTATACACATACATTTCATAGAAACATAATAGCTAACACATACATTTATCCCAAGATCAGAATCTGAACTCATACACATGCTCATAATCTCATACATCTCATAATATTTCACTTCTAGTATGATTAGTAGTGTGATGATTGCTTGATTTGGAAAACCTAGGTTTTGAATTGAGCAGAAACTTGGAAAACTCATACTGTCAGTTTGGAGGCCAAATTTGGTGAAGTGTAAAAAATTAAAGTTGTAGTTTTTACCTTAATTATATCCCCATAAAAGGGTTTTATGAGATTCTTGATGATTAATGAGATATGTCACTTTAAATTGGACTGACCCGAATTTAGGGAGGGTTCTGAGTAACCGGACTGTTTGAGTTTATAAAGGGTCTTATAATCAGAATTTGAACATAGTCAAAACATAAGAGTTGTAGATAATAATCTCAAGTGTTCACCTTTAAAAATAATTTTAAATATTTATTGTATACAAAGAGAAATCCTACTGGAACTGAAATTGGTTTTGTTTAGAGGTTGAAAGGGCAGTCCGAAATGGAGTAACTCAAAAGATGAATTTAAAAACTGAATTAAGACAAGTATACAGAATTAAAATTGATAATTGATATATGTATAATCTTTGTGTAAAATTAAATGTAAATTGGATATGTGTATTGTGAGATATGACTGAGTGAAAGTGATAAGGTATGGAAATCCTTGTAAACTAGCACCATTGATAGTCTTGGGAAAATTTCTCATGAATTGAGAATGATAGATATAGAATTAGAAACACCTGAAAACTAGTGAAATGATCATTGATATTTATAGAATAAATCCACAAAATTTCTTAACAAATTATTAAGTGTAGTATGAGAAATAGAGTCTATTATGCAACTGACTCGGTAATTGGATTCAACTTGTAAATTGAAATAGAGCTTCTGATTTGAGGATGTTAAAGATTGAAATGGGTTAAACTCAAAACATAATAAATGTTTCTTCATATCTATAGTACTTCTCAGTAAAAGAAAATTGCAATTGGAAACATAAATCTTGAGTTATACTCACAATAGTGTGACATGATGAGTTTGTCCTGTAACAGAAACATAATAGGATTGAAATGGTCACCAAGTTTGCTATGAATTGAATTTTAAGTTAAATTTTGGATATTGTAAATGTATATGTCTAGTTTGAAATACAAAAAGAATCAATTCATTTAGATTAGTATATCTTGAATAATGGCAAACACAGAGTGATGAGGTCTAGTGACATAACTAGACAATAAGTGAAAATGTAATGTAACAAAGTTAACTATTGTCACTTAATGAATTGTTCATATAAGGAAGCAATGAATAAAAGATTACTGAGCGTAATGAATATTAAATTGAATATAATTATTCAATAAGAAATTACTGTGAAAGTGTATTAAATTGTTATAAATGCATATGTTTATGCTACGGAATATCTTGATTTGCATAGATATTAGATAGTCAAATTAATAAGGTAATTAATAAATTTTGGTTAAATGATATAAAATATATGGTTCAACGTAGAACCTAGAGGATATTGATGTTCAAGAAATTAAGGAGCATCGCTACCGATTGTACGAAAAGACTATATTGGGAGCTAAAGTGATCAAGGTGAGTACGTTAAGAACCTTACCTTTCTTTAATGAAATAATTGGTTGATTTATTTCTTTTAATGAGGCTTTCAGCCTATCAACTGTAAATTAAATTCTTTTCAATGAGTCCTTTGATCTATTAATATCATTTGACTGCAAGTGCTAACTGTACTTCACTTAAGTACTGTAATAGCGTTCACCATCCATATATCAATTTTTTTTCTTCTAAAATAAATCTTTCCCTGAACTAATAATTCTTAATTGAAAACTCAGTCTATCCTTATCTATAAAATTATTCTCATAGTCAAGTTCCTTTAAGGAACTAATTGATCCTTGTATAAAATTCCTTTGTTCCTGCAATCGATCATCTTTCACTGAATCCTATATGATTCGTCATTGTACACTGGTTATCTTTTATTGAATCTTATACGATTCATCATTGTACACTGTTAATTCAAAACATTGAACATTTTATATACTGGATCTTAAGTGATCATACTATATTACTGTAAAGTAGAAATCCTCGACTGATGTGGGTATTACATTAGACTGTGTGCACACGAGAAAAGCCTGCGGATAGGGTGAGCGTATCCGCCTCAACTAGGAGGGGTGGTCCTAGCCGTGAGACCTTATCAGTCTTATGCTATATACTGTTATGAGTGAGCAAGCAATAGCTTCCACTCCACTATTTACTGTTATGAGTGAGCAAGCAATAGTTGTCACTCTACTGTTTACTAATATGAGTGAGCTAGCAATAGCTGCTACTCCACTATTTACACTGTGAAGCATACCACTTCCAATACTGTGATTTCTGCTAAAATTATATTATTGAATCTCAAATGTTACTGACCACTGGTATCAAATCCCAACCGTTACTGATCATTGTCATTGAATCTTAATTGTATTGATCATCGTATTGAATCTCGACTGTCATTGATCATTGTAATTATTATTGACCACTGTCATTGAATCTCGACTGTCACTGACCATCGATGAATCCCAACTGTCATCGTTCACTGTTAATGAATCCTTACTGTCATCGTTCACTGCTAATGTATCCCAACTGTCATTGTTCACTGCTAGTGTATCCCTACTGTTATTGTTCATTGCTAATGAGACTTGACTGTTATTGGCCACCGTTATTGAATTTCGACTGTCATTGATCATTGTTATTGTCATTGACTACTGTTATTAAATCTTAACTATCATTGATTAATATTAATGTTATTGAATCCTAATTGTTATTGACCATCGATATTGAATTCTGACCATTATTGATCATTGAAAAATTGTTCCTCCTCCACTATCCATAGAAATCTTAATACTAGACCCCAACTATTATTGATCACTGAAAAATTTATTTCTTCTATACAGTTATATTAGAAAAATAATATTTTTACCGTTATATACATATTTAAATATTGTTTTAATCTCAAATGTTACTGACCACTGATATCG
>CATKHJ010707929.1:0-14423 GCA_949750685.1 Vernicia montana
GGCCTTTATGGCATGTATGGATGTATTCTTATATATTGTTTATAAGAATTATGAGTTTACGAGATTACATGTGTTGATATGTGGATGAGTTCATGAGATTACGAGCATGTATATGTATGAGTGTGTGACATGATGAGATTATGAGATTAAGAGTTATATGAGTATATGCATGAGTTTAGGTTCTGATCCTTGGGACAAGTGAGTTAATTGTTGTGATATTATGGAAATTACGAGATGAGAAGGGTTCTACGGGTTTTCGGTGGCCTTAAACCTACCCATGCTCTAGGACCGTCGCGGCTGCGAAATTTGGGCTGTGACAACTGGACTTATATATCTTTTTATATTAATATTTAAAATTATCAAAAGGTAATATTTAAATTTAATTAAAAAATAATGGTAGTAATAGTTCATGTATGTAAAAATATTTAAGAAAAAAACACATATTGAATAAAAAAAATACAATCAAAATTCACACAAAATATGAGCCCATAACTAATAAAATTAACAGAAAAGTACAAAAGAGTACCTTGTGATTGTAGTCTTTTACATTTTAGGGTCTGTATCTTTTTATATATATATATATAAAGAGAGTCTAGGGTTCTTTCCTTTAGCAATTTAGGGGTTGTTTGATTCACTGATAAATAAGTATGGAATCGAAATTGAAATGGGTAATTTTGATTTTTAGCATTTAGTTCACATAAAATACTACGGAATTAGAATGTGATTCACCTCATTTGGGAGAATCACACATTTTCCTCATCCCCCAAGGAATCAAATTATAATTCCTATGGGAATCAAGTCAAACATTGTAATTTAGTCAAATATACAACCATTTGTCATGTGTTATTTAAAATATTAATATTAAATATACAATATAATAAAATATGAAATAATAAAAATATAAAATTAAATGTTATCTATAAAATTAAAGACAATTAACTTCAACTCAATTAGAGACAATAATATTATCTATTACCTGTCTAAACTCCTTTTGTCTTTATTTTTAGAATTACTAATACTCTCTTGACTTGTTACTATTAACAATACATGTATTTTGCCTATACGTAGTTATAAATTAATTTATCAATTTGAGGTATAATAACTTATTCCCAAAACATATGGTATAATTATAAAAAGTCGATAAATTCAGGGTATCTCAAACCAATTGGCCTTATATATATATAACTTAACTCAAAAGTTGTTTAAAATTTTCAAAAGTTGTTTAAATTTTTTTTTTTTTTTTTTTTTGTCATGTATCAAGTGATTTTTTGAAAAATTACTTGTGTGAAACTATTTTTTTTGTACGGTATTGTATTTATGTAGGTCTAATTAAAATTTATATATACCAATATTATTTTTTCAGCTGATTCATATATAATAAACTGAACTTATATATCTTTTTATATTAATAATCAAAATTACCAAAAGGTAATATTTAAATTTAATTAAAAATAATGATAGTAATAGTTCATGTATGTAAAAATATTTAAAAAAAACACAAATTGAATAAATAAAATACAATCAAAATTCACACAAAATGTGAGTCCATAACTAATAAAATCAACGGAAAAGCACAAAAGAGTACCTTGTGGTTGTAATATGTTCGCTCTTTTTTTACTGTAAGTGCACGAATCGATCGTAACTAGTAGTTTTAATGAGTAAAGGGTTGTCGATCCCACAGAAAAAGTGTTATCAAGTACCAAAATTAAGAGCTATCCTATTATCTAGACAATTGAATCGATAGGAAAAGATTTCATTATTAATAATGAAAAAAATATAACTAAAATTAAAATTGCAAATCAATAAAAGTAAATCTAAAATTTAGATTTCAATAGATTTTCATTGTAAATGATAAGAGTGTAAATTAGTTAAGCCGTTCGTGAGCAGCTCGGTGTTCGGCTCGATAAAAATTCGTTTACGTTCGGTTTGTTTTATAAACGAGCCAAATTTGAGCCTTACTTTAAATTTCGATAAATAAACGAGCCGAGCTTGAGTAAAGTTAAGCTCAGCTCGATTAGACTCGTAAACAGCTCGATTAATAAACTCGTGAACAGCTTGATTGTTATTATTATTATTATTATTATTATTATTATTATTATTAATTTTGACACTTCAAAAAAATGTATTTTAATACTCTTATAAATTTATTGGTAATTCAATTTGACTAAAATATATATTATCATAATTAACATAATCTAATATTTTCTTATTATATAATCTAATATTCTAATTTTTAAAAATATTTTTTTATTAATTAATATCTTTGTAATATATGTGATACTTAATTTTATAATTAGATTTTTTTTCACTAATTGGATTATTTTGCTTTTATGTTAGTTTCAAATATTTTTGTTATAATTATTTTATTAGAAATAAATATTTAGAAAGTTGAGTAAATGAGTTTTAAAATGAGTCGAACTCGAGTTCGAACTTAGCTCAATTATAATTTATTAACAAGTCAAGCTCGAGTAGAACTCGAGCTCGAGTTTAAACTAATCGAGTTTGAACATAATTTTCAAGGTCGATCTAAAACTCAAGCTCGGAAAAAAAAAAAAATATCGAGCTAAGCCTGAACAAGTTAAAGCTCGGCTCAGCTCAGCTCGATTACAGTCCTAGTAAATGACACATATATAATCATATTCTCATTCAAGTTAATTAGATTTAAAGATGACTTTTCCTAAATTAGGTAAAACCCTCTTTCAAGGTGAGTTACCCATACCCAAATTAAACTCACATCTACTCTCGTGGTTGCAAGAATTAAACTAGATTCATTAAACTCTATGAAAAGCATTCAACATCATCTAGGCATACCCATATGTCTATGTAGTAACATCTCCTAGATCTATCAACTCTATGAACCAACGCTACATTTCCATTGTCGCTCCGTTATGTAACGTTTTAGATTGTGGAAGTGATGATCAAGTACTTACACACATTAAGCACAAAGAATATAGATTAAATCCAAATAAACATTCACAAAAGCATAGTATATATGGAACCAAAAGCAATTAAACCAATTTACATCTAAATCCTAAATAAATATTTAACAAATCATAAATAAAATAAGAAAAGAAATGTCAAATTGCATTAAATCATAAATCATAATTCAATACAAATTGAAATTAGAAGGGCAAAGAAATAAACTCTAGGTAGAATTGCAGAATTTGGAATCCATGGTTGAAGAAAAATCTCCCAAAGTTCAAAATCTTCAATCTCCCTTTTATTCAAACCTAATCTATTCCTAAATCTAAACTAAGAAAAGTGAAAGAGGAGTTTTTCTAAACCTATTCTATTTTTTATCTCATCTCCTCCTTAACCTAATTTCAGAGAAAAAGTTGTATTTATATGGGTTCTAAAATATTATCTTGAATTACAAAATTTAAATAAGAAAAATACAGTTGTCCCACAAGTGCACAAGCTTGTGCATCTGACTACATAATCTTGTGCAGTCTAGGCTGGAAATCTAAAAGAGCGAAACTGCGTTAGCTTGCACACTTTCCACTACACAGCCTTGTGCACTTCTAGATTTGCTCACTTTCTGCTCCATTTTTTCATTAAATCTTGCAATTCCTACAAAAAACACGTTAGAACCATAAAATGAGTGAATTAATGAAATTTTAAGTAATTTTACTCAAGAATCAAGCTACATGCATTTCAATTGAAAATAAATCTATAGAGATATTTATGAAAATATTGAGCACATCACAGTCTTTTACATTTTAGGGTTTGTGTCATTATATATATATATATATATATATATATATATATATATATATATATATATATATATAAAGAGAGTCTAGAGTTCTTTCCTTTAGCAATTTAGGGGCTGTTTGGTTCACTGATAAATAAGTATGGAATCGAAATTGAAATGAGTAATTTTGATTTTTAGTGTTTGGTTCACGTAAAATACTACGGAATCAGAATATGATTCACCCCATTTGGGAGAATCACACATTCCCCTCATCCCTCAAGGAATTAAATTCTCATTCCTATAGGAATCAAGTCAAACATTGTAATTTGGTCAAATATACAACTATTTGTCATGTCTTATTTAAAATATTAAATATACAATATAATAAAATATGAAATAATAAAAATATAAAATTAAATGTTAACTAAGTAAATTTAATTAAAATAAAATAAAAATTAATAAATAAATTATTTAAAATTAATAAAAATTAATTTTGTTAGCTCAGATAACTATTTAGTAAAATATAGAATTAAAAATTAAAATATATTTTTGAATTAAAAAATTAAAGCTAAATACTTATCTAAAAAGTTTTTAACTATTTAAAATAATTAAAATTTTAAATATGAACATTATAATATTTATAAAAATATTATTAACAATTTGCATGTGCATTAACAATAAAAATTATAAAAATTTCTTAAAAATTTTACATCATTTTGATTCCTTTATACAAAAAACCAAACAAGTTTATAAAAAATATCGAATTCCGATTCCCCCATTTTTTTCATTGAACTAAATACTTGAGACAAATAATAATTTCATTTATGATTTCGCTTAATTTCATTTCCAATTTGGATTCCAACTCCGTAGTTTGAATCAAAAGGACTTCTTAGGATCTATGCCACTAACACCACTAAATTGTGATGATGTGGTACTATTGTAGCATGCAACCATAATTTTAAAAAAAAAAAAAATTATATGATGTTGCATCCATGATCCAACTTAGCCTATATGGCCACTATAAATAAAAAATAAAATATATTTCTTAAAATTTTAAATTAAGATTAAAATATATTTTTAAAAATTTTATCCAAGATATAAAAAAAAAAATAAAAAAAAAATCCCTTAAAACCCCATAAACGGTTCTAGAGATCTCAAATGATTGTCAACAACATCAACAATCCTTTATCTTTTATCTTTGAATTCATATCATTTATGGGTTTCAAAAGTTTATTTATTTATCTTTTCATTTCGTATGTTTTTGGGTTTCTTCTTGACAAGAAAATTTGGGGCATAGGGATTTTTTTTTTTTTTTTTTTTTTAATGGGTACAATTTTAAGAATGGGAATGGTTTATAGTGTGGGTGCATGGATTTATTATTTCAACCAAATTCCCTTTTTTAATTTTGGGTTTTCTTTTCCTTTTTTCTTTTTTAAAATTTGTGATAAAAATAAATCCACATAGATAAGTTGATATCCAAGTGAAATTTTTTTTTAAAAAAAAAAAGAAAAAAATTGAAATGGGAGCTTTTATATTATGTCAGTCAAAATTAACGTCGCGTTTGAGTTATAAACTTTAAATTATTAACAAAAAGAACTTTATATCCCTATTTCTTAAAAAATAAAAATACAAATACAAATCCTAAAATGTAAAAAATTGTAACTGTATGATATTTTTTGTATTTTTTTTTTCCTAAAATTAAATTGCAAACAACTACATGAAAGAGGAGAAAAATCCATCCTTTCTACTCTCCTTTCCTTCTTTTCCACCTCTTCAATCCTCTTAATTTTCCATCCTCTCAACCAAACATATAATAAGGGCAATTCACCATCACATTACAATTTCTGTTAAAATGGATGCGTAAAATCCAGGGAACTCTTTTCTCTTACACTTCTGTATGAGACCAAATGACCAAAATGTCCTTTGATATAGGTTATATAATTATGGATAAATTAAGATTTAGTCCCTAAGATTTAGCTAAATTAATGACTTGGTCCCTGCATTTTAAAAAAGTCACTCTTCAGTTTCTGATATTTCATTTCGTTACACTTAATAGTCATTCTATTAATTTTTCCATTAAAAATTTGTATAAAGTCTAAAATACCTCTCATTTACAATTAAATTTTATATTTCAGCCATCAATACAAAATTAAAACTGATGAAAAATTAAAATCCAGTTTCTAATATTTCCCATTAATCAATTTTCATACCCATCTCAAGAATCAATTTCCATACAACATCAATTTCATTGTAATTCTTAACCCTATGTAAAACAACTCAATATCCAAAAAAAGGAAAAATAAATTAAGCAGCATTATCATCATAATCAGAGAGCACTTGAATTCAACCAAAATCAATCAACAAAGGACCAAGGCAAAGCCTTTTTTTTTTTTTTTCGAATTCTTTAATTCATTTCTTATCAAGTAGGAATTGAACCCGACTTCCTTGATTGAACAAGTAAAATAGGTGAGCCACTTAAACTGAAATCAAAGAGCAGAGAATTGATCATCGGTACTTGGGTCAACAATGAACGAAGCAATAGTAGCCAATAGAGAAGTGGCAGTAGTGATTTGAAGCGACAGCGGGTCTGGCTGTTTCAGATCGATAATGTTTAAATGGCAGTGATGGCGACACAAGCAGGAGTGTCTCGATTGCAGTCTTCGGTTGCAGCCTGGATTTGTTGGTTAGTGTCAACGGTGACTAGAGAAGGCTAGCAACGAGACGATAAGAGCTAAGCTTCTCTTTGCGTGTGGCTAAAGCGACGACGGCACAAGTAGCAACAATGTGTTTCTTCATCGCTTGGCTAATTGAGTTGACCTTTTGGTTGTTGACCGAGGCAGCACTATTGATGGAGGTAGACTTTGTGAAATATGATTTCATCCAATTTTGGAGAGAGAGAGAGAGAGAGAATTTGAGAGAGAGATATGGGTTGTTGGGAAGAATGGCACTGGGTTTGTGAGATGAGGAGTATTTTTAGTAAAAAAAATATGAAATTTTATATTAAAATATTATTTTCATAGTTGACTAACGGAAAATTGTTGAAAATTTTGATAGAATGACTATTTAGTGTAACGGAATGAAACTTTAAGAATTAAAAAGTGATTTTTTCAAAATATAGGGACCAAATAATTAATTTAGTCAAATCTCAAGGACTAAATAGTAAATTATCCTATAATTATTTTAATATAACTTATGAACTTATTTCACTTGAATATTATAATTTTAATTTATTTTCATCATAAATATTATTTACGAAGGATATCATTATACCATGGTCTAATTACACTCTAATCCATTTAAATAATTAAAGTTATATTTGAAACAAATCAACTTAAATTGTGGAATTCATTTGCAATTGAATTCTATTTACAATTCATTTGTAAATGAATTCTCATGTTTAGAAGGATATAACTTAGAATGTGGAATTTAATTGAATTCCATTTGATTGTATTTGGAACAAATCTAGAATTGGATATTCATTCACCTTGTTTCCTATATTACCCTTATAAAAATTCAAAGAAAAAAGAAAAAAAAAAACTAACCTTGTTGCTTTAAATTTCTTGATTAGAAGAAAGTTATATTGGATTTTTTTTTTATTTAATAGACTTGTTGGAATTAACTACTCTAAAAAAATGAAGAGGAAAGAAGATGAGAGTAGGGAAAAAAAGAAGCAGTTGTGAAATGAAAAGAATAAAGAGAAAAAAAAAAATAAAGTTGTAAGGATATTTTGGTCAATAAAATTTACTTGTGTCAATTTATAAAATTTTTTTGCAAATTTCACTTATTTTGTTAAAATTTGATTTAGTTATAATTAATTATATAGAATTGAATTCTCAAAATTATAACGAGTATTTCATTTATTAAAAAAATTAAATTTAAAATATAAATAAAATTCACAAAATTTTATAAAATTTATTCATCCTAAAAAAAAAAAAATTATATTAGCACAATTTCTTTACTTTCTATGAAAATCAAAGGAGAGAGCCATGCTTTGAAATGGACCCCCTATAAAAGCTGTGGCAATATTTGACCAAAAGGGTAGTCAAAGAAACCCCATTTATATATATATAGAGAGAGAGAGAGAGAGAGAGAGTCACTGGCTAAGGCCTTGGTGTATAAATAAATAAATACTGACATAGATATCTAGAGAAACAGCTGCTAGCTGCAATATATATATATTTTTTTATACAATTAAATAATACTTACAAATCAAATACATATTAATTGATTTATATTTCTTAAATTTTATACTTATTTTATTAATAGAATAATTTATATTTTTATAAAATAAAATGAATTTTTATTTAATTAAATGAGCTTTACTTTGAATTATAGGTGCAATCGATAATTATTAATTTATCGATTAATTAATATTTAAATTAATAAAAATTATATAATTCTAAAATTATTAATTTATAAAAAATTTAAATTATTAAATTATAATTCAATATAAATAAAAAGTAAAGTCAAACAAACCAAATTTAATTATTTCAGTCTTGACCAATTAAGCAGTTTGCTGCTTGTATATATGGTGTTATTATTTTATTTGTTATTTTTTTAAAATACATTGTATAAAATATTTTTTAATAAAATAATATCAAATTATATATATATAAATAATAATGTTACACAATACAACACTTTAATTTAATTTATTGTCTTAATTAATGTATCAAATTATATATATAAATAATAATATTACACAATACAACACTTTAATTTAATTTATTGTCTTAATTAATGTGATATTATTTTATTAAAAAATATTTTACACAATACACTTTTAAAAAATAAGAAAAATAAAATAATTATGTTGAATTAAAAATGTTGAGTATTAGCATTTTCTATATATGAATTAGGTTCCCTATAATCCACAAACGAATGTTAGGCCAAAGAAGCACTGTTGTGTAGGGTTTTTGGCGGCTGTCTCGAGAAATTTAGCCTCGACCCTGCTGCCTGTTTGGTCAGGGACTGAGAAAGGTCAGGTCCCCACTTTGTTAACATTTAAAAAAAAAAAAAAAAACATAATTAACTAAAAATTAATTATTATAATCTATAAAATTTATAAATAAATTTAATCAGTTGCGTATTTAATATTTCCATTAATGTAAATAATAAATTAATATTTAATATCTGAAATTACAAATATTGATTTATGAATTATATTAATATGAGTGAGTTAATTAGTAATTCATTTTAAATATTAAAAGTTAAATTGTACTTTCCCTATTTCTTTTTATCTCACAATTTTTTTTAAATAATTTTTTTTAAAATATCTGTCATTTTAGAAAATTAAGAATATTTTTTTTTTCAATTCTATCATTATAATCTTCTCTATAATTAATGCACATATTATCTATTACTCTATAATTAATAAGAATAATTTAATCATATTATTTTTAGAACTTATCGTAACTAATTATTTCTTAATTTTTATGAAATAATAAAAAAAGACAGATAAAAATAAATGGATGAAGTAATTCATTCTAAAATTTTTTACAATATTTTTTTTATTTTAACAAATAAAAAATTAATAAAAATATTAAATAATTAATACAATTAAATATTAAAATTGAATGTCTAGAAAGGGACAACGGAATTGATGAGCATTTAGACCTAGGACTTCCTGGTTTCAACTTTCAGGATCAACATCCACTCCTTTGGGTTTGTGGTTAATTTATATTACTCATCCATTTCAAAATAATTGACTATTTTAGATAATTTTTTTATTTTAAAATAATTAACATTTTAAAATATCAATCAAACATTAATAATATTTTTTCAATCTTACTCTTATTCATTATTATTCTCATACTTAATATTAATAAAGGTTAAATAGTTCAATAAAAAAATTAATTCAGTCATATATAATTATTTTTTTTATAATTAAAATTATTTAATAGATTTCTTAATTTTTATACTACTATTTTAAACGTCAATTATTTTAAAACAGATGAAGTATTCTTTATAAATTTTTGGTATAATCACAACTTACTTTCAATAATGTTAATTCAATTTATAAAATCGATGTTCTTGTAAATTAGGTGCGACAAACAAATAAATTCACGTTTCGTTACTGTTTGTGATATCTTATATTATTTCAAATGAAGAAATAAACTTATAAGTTAATATAATTACTATATAGAATATGATATTATATATATAAATGCACATGATATTAAAAATAATAATATTTACATATTATAAAAATTTACAATAAGATATGTCTAATATATTTTGACTTTTTTTTTAGTTGGTTCGAAGACTCTTTGGTCAAAGGATGATCAAAAGACTAATTTTTTATTTTATTACTTCAACTAAAACGAAAAAAAAAAAGATAATTGAAATTAGTACCCTTAATAGAAAAGATAAAGTTAAAATATTTATTGATTATTAAATTTGTTTTAGAGATAAAAGAAAAAAAAAATATAAATTCACTTAAAAATGATAGTAGCATAAAGATGTATAGGAAGTAGTAGAATATAATAGAAGAGCACATAAATTTATTTATTGAAATTCAAAATAAATCGATGAAATGAAAATATTTTTGAATGGGTAAAAATAATATATTAAAAATCAAATCAAATAATAAAAAATTCTAAATCTAATTATAATATCAAGCTCATTTTAAACTTTTTAGGTAACTAAATTTAGATTAGAGGTTTTTACACAAACACTCAAAAAAGAAAAAATATTATTATATATATTTTTTCCTTTTTTTTCTTTTAAAAAATACAATTTACTAAATTTTCTATTTCAAAAAAACTCAACTTTTAAATGTATATTATAAGTATATCAAAAATATATAATCAATATATCATAAGTATATAAAAAAAAAAATAAGCATTTTTAAAATTTTAAAAAGATAAAAGATATTTTTGAAAAAAAAAATTACATTTGGTGTTATTCCATTTATCGGAAACATATGAAATAAAAAAAAGAAAAAAAAAAGGCGCTAGAAAACTATTCAGAAGTAAAAAAAGCGCTAGAAAACTATTCAGAAGTTAAAAAAAAAAAAAAAAAAAAACAAACGTGAGTTCACTGTTTTAAAAACAGTAAACTCGTTAGCTTTTTATTATTATTATAATAAGTGTTTTTTTTTTATGGTTACTTTGTTTTTAACAAAATAAACTTACTTTGTTTTATTTATCATTACGAAAAAAATAACACTTTTACGAAAAATCACAATATTCTTATATTTTTTTTCGTAAATTAAACTATTTTTTTTGTAATTCTTCTTAATTGCGAAAAAAATTTTAATTTTACGAAAATATAACTTATTTTGTATAAAATAATAACTTTACGAAAAAATTTATAAATTAACAAAAAAAATAATAATTTCGTAATTACGAAAGAAATAGTACTCTTACAAAAAAATCACAATTATCTTATATTTTTTCGTAAATAAAACTAATTTTTCTTAATTGCGAAAAAATTCAATTTTATGAAAATATGATTTATTTTATACAAAACAATAACTTTAAAAATAAATTCCTAAATTAACGAAAAAAAATAATTTTATTAATTTTATTTCATTTCGTTAATTTCATTAATTTCGTAAAATTAATTTCATTAATTTCATAAAGTTAATTAATTAATAAGATTATTCTGTTAATTTCGTAAAGTTAATTAATGAAATTATTTGGTTAATTTCGTAAATTCAATTATCAAAATTATTTTTCTACTTTATTTCGTTAATTTCATAAAGTTAATTTCGTAAAGTTACTTAATAAATTTTTTTTATTAATTTAAGAATTTTTTTGTAAAGTTATTTTGTACAAAATAAGTCATATTTTCGTAAAATTAAAACTTTCTTCGCAACTAAGAAAAATTACGAAAAAATAATTTAATTTATAAAAAATATAAAAAAAATTATGATTTTTCGTAAAAAAATCTTTTTTTTCATAAAGTAAAATAAAATAGATTTACTTTATTAAAAATAAAGTAACCATAAAAAATACATATTATTATAATATAATATGAAAAACTAAATGGTAATTACGTTTCTAGAGCTCGATAATAAAATTAATGCAAAGATAAAGAGGGGGTAATATTGAAAAATTAGAAATTAATAAAGGTTTTTTTTTTTTTTTTTTTTTTTTTTGCCAAATTAGAAATTGATAAAGGCAAAGAGATAACAAGACAGAGGTTGCTTGCGCAAATCTAGCTAATTTGAGCTTCTTTTGCAAGTAAAGTATACAAGTGAAAAAGAAAAGAAAGGGCCAAAGAATTGAACAGTACAATACAAACACACCATTTTTTTTACAACACACAATACAAACTCTCAATCAAATATAAAAACTCTCTCAGCTCATATCCTTCATTTTCTTTCTCTTCTCATTTATATTTATATTTATATTTCTATTTCTATTTCTTCTTCTTTTTATAAGATAGGACACAACAACAAAACCCATTCAGAAAAAAGAAAAAAACCCTCAGAAACAAGTACACAGACAACAATCTCATGTCCATTTATTAAATTTTTCTCTTTTCTTTTCATTTCATTCTTCAATTTGACCCTTTTTATTTTTACACCCATTTATTAATTAATTACTTTTTTCTGCTGCTCTGTTTTTATAGAGTTATGAAAGAACCTAACTTGCTCTGTTTCTGGAGGAGGTGGTTATGGAAGAAGATGGTGAGAGCTGATATTACTTGGGAAATTGAAGCTTGTTTGGTCTTTTTCATTATGATGATATTAATGAGAATACCATTTAAGAAAATGAGTATTTTTGGATTATTTGAAAGCTTGGCTGGATTTTCAAGAAACCTATCTCTGTTTTCCATTTCTTGCGAAAAGCTTTCTTCTTCTTCTTCTTCCTACTCTGCTTTCTTGGCTTCTAGTAAATGCTTCTGGTGGTAGTGGTGGTTGTGGTGGCGGTGGTGATATTGGCTGGACGGCTCAATCTTTTAATTTCTTGTTATGATATATATAGAGGATAAATCTTTTTCTTTAATTTCTTTTCAGCTTTTTGCTCAGTTTTTTGTTATATAGGCTGATAATGCTTATATGGGATTAATTAATTAATATGATGTGTAATTTCTTTAAATTGAATTACTAATTCTCTAGTTTTGTGGTTTTACTACTACTGAATCTTGATTCTTGAAGCTCCATTTTCAGTCAAGTTTTGAGAAACAGAGTGAAATTAAGAAGCAGCAGAGCACCTAAGAGTAAAGGTTATAGAGGTGGGTAAATGCCTTTAATTTTTGGGGTCCCCTATAAAAATAATAATAATAATAAGATGCAGACTTCAATGTTTCAACACACTACTGTTTCATTATCGATTCAAAATCACTGTCAGTAGTCTTTTGCTTCTGTCCCTTTTATTAATTAAATTTCAATTAATTATTTTAATTATTATTGTTTCTTGGGAAATGTGAGGCTTTTATTTCATTTATTTACTTATATTTCAAAATTTTCAGTAGTAATTGACTAATTGTTATGTCATCTCATCTTCCTCCTCCAAATGTACATTTACTTCCAGGGAAAAAAATTAATTTGCTTATTTTTTTCTGTTTTTGCACTTAATTAATTGGTAGTATGTTACTATGTTTAGAGTCTTTAGACTGTAGAATTGTAATTTTCTTGATTTTTCCCCCTTTTTTTTTTTTTTTTCCACTTAGATTCTGTTTATTTCTCGAAAAATAATTTATCTTTAAAAAATATTTTTCAAGAAAAATATTTTTAAAAAAAATATTTGTTCAAGAACTAGTTTTCTATTATTTGCTTATAATATTAAAAATTATATAAAAATTTTAAAAATTTTAATTTATAAGATTATAAACATATTTAAACTTATAATAATTTTATAATTTTAAAATTTTATTGTTAAGTATGAGAAAAATACATAAAAATAATAAATTTGGTGATCGTTGGCGGCTGACGATAACTAGCGGTGATTGGCGGCAGTTGGCGTTGGTCATCAACGGTCGCCGACGATAGTGAATATTAGTGATCAACGAATTAATAAATTTATATTTATATATTTTTCTTTTATTATAATGAATTTGTTAAAATTCGAAAAATAATTTTCTGTTTTGAAAAGATAAGTCATTTTTCTTAAAAAAAATATTTAGTTTTTCATTTATTAGAAAAATATTTTCATTGATTAATTTTCTCAAACATTTCAAATGTCAAAAAATACGAAAAATATTTTTTAGAAAAATATTTTCCACAAAATAAATGGAGCCTTAATTCATTAAATTGTCATATTTATGTTTTTTTTAATTATTTCATTATTATTATTTTGTATTGAAGAGGTCATAAAAGATTAATTTTTAAGTGTTCAAAAAAAGTTTAATTTAAGTGATTTGAGATTTGATTTCTATTCATATTGAGTTTAAATTATTTTAAATAAGACTTAAATGGTTTTAAGGAAAAATTTGCTTATATCGATTGTATATGTATCAATCCAATGAGATAAAAATATGTGGAGTAAAAAATAGTATCACTGTTTTTTCACTTGGTAAAAAATAGACAAAAGAATTATATTGGCTAAAATATCTCATTACTCATAAATTTGGTATATAAGATAAGTCTATACACTTAATATAAACAAAAATTTTCTGGTTTTTCAAGTTTGATTCAACCACATTGAGTTTAAATTATATTTATAATATTTGATATTTGATTATTCAAAATTTTGTTTAGTTTTGTAACTTAATGTTAACGTCGGATTTGAATTATATTTTTGTATATTTGTAATATTTAATATAGTTATTATTTGAT
>CATKHJ010708245.1:0-15998 GCA_949750685.1 Vernicia montana
CCCCACCCAAAACCCAAATTTAAATTTCACTACTAAAGTCCCCAGTAAATAAATCCCATATCGGTTCACAAAGCTGCTTTGAAAATACGGAATTTAAAAAAAATATTGAAAAACAAAAATTGCAAAAAAAAAAAAAAAAAAAAGCTTCCAAAAGGTAAGAACCCCAAAATTCAAAATATAATTTTTTTTATATACCGTACATTACCAAAATCCCCCAAAATTGCAAATTTCACCATAGAAACCAAAATGGAAGTGTCTCAAGTCAAATTCCAGTTCAAAAACTACTTTATAAAAACCCACCGAAACCAGCAATACACAAACAAAAACCACTTTATAATTGGCAAATTTGTGAGTAAAGCTTCAAGTGTATCTCACAAAACCGAAGCAAAAACCTTAAAACACATTCACTTTAGAACCCTAATTCAAAGATCCGAGACCGTGAACTCACCGATTTCGTGCCTAGGCGGTCTGAGTCCTAACCATAGAGAAAGAAGAGAGATAAAAACTTTGTGTGTGAGAGAGCGAGTTGTAGAGAGAGAAACAAAGAGTGTGAGGAGATATAGAAAGAGAGGAGCTTTTAGAGAGAGAAAGAGAGGCGTTGCCGCGAAACTTGAATATAAAGGTGGCTTAGCCAATCAGATTCTTTGGGTTTGATTTTTTACTCTTTATATCTTTGCTTTTTAATTTTTGATTTTAAGGGTAAGCGGTTGATCGGGTGCTAATCACCGTACACGTAGCAAATGGAATTTTTCTACCGCGCGATCTTGCGTCTACAGTGTGGGCTTTGAATGTATTATCGTAACAGATTAAGTTTGAAATTTTTGCTCATTGTTCCAGCTATGGTCCCTCAACCTATACGTAACTTCATTCATTTCCCTTTTTTTTTTTTTCCAATGTTTTGAGAGAATCGACTTTTTTTTTTTTTTTTTTTTTTATACATACAAACATTTACAGTAGTAAAAAAAAAAAACGTATATATCTCAAAATCATTATTACGATAATTTTAAAAATTCACGCTAACTCTCATATTTCACACACATACATTTTATACTATTGACGTGAAAAGTCGAAACCCTAATTCACTTTCCATAGAATTTCAACTTATTCACTTTAATTAATCATATTATATTAAGAATAAATTATAAAAAAAATATATGATAAAATACACACCTTCTTACTTAAAAAAAAAAAAAAAGGGAATTCAATGATTATGAATTTTTTAATTTCACTATATGTTAATTATTTATTTAAAATATAATGTATTTAAATATTTTAATTCTCAATTTAAATAATTTTTCAATTAAATAAATAAAAAAGATAAGACACTAAAATATTGTTTTATATAAAAATATTTTAAAAATACTAGTTTTTTTAAATGTTAACAATTATTTAATTCATTTTTAAAAATAAAGATAAAATTGTAAATTATCCGTTTGCTTCACGAAAAATAACTTGTTTTTATAATATATTTGTAAATTATCCGTTTGTTTTACGAAAAATAAATTGTTTTTATAAAATATTTTCTAAAAAAATATATTTTCAAAAAACTAATTTTTTTATTATTTGATTACAATATTAAAAAATAGTTAAAAAATATTAAAAATTTCAATTTGTAAGATTATAAATATATTTAAACTTATAAGAATTTTATACTTTTAAAATTTTATTATTAAATATAATAAAAAAAAATATATATATATATATAATTGGTAAATTTAGTGGTGGTCGGCGTCTAACGATGGTCGTCTAAGTGTAACGGTGGTAATTGGTAGTAAGTATCGATGATCGATGAATTAATAAATTTGTATTTTTATATATTTTTTAATTGTAATGAATTTATCAAAATCCGGAAAATAACTTTCCGTTTTGAAAAGAGAAAGTCATTCTCCTTAAAAATTACTTAGTTTTTCATTGACTAGCAAAATATTTTCCGTTGACTAATTTTTTGAAGTGTTTCAAACGTCATAAAATATAAAAATATATTTTTCAAGAAAATATTTTTTGTGAAACAAACGGAGCCTAAATATTAAGGAGATTGCTATAACTTATCTAATTATCTAATATATATAATGTTTGGAAAGAGGGGGAAAAAAAAGAAAAATAATACTTTGTATTTATTAACTGTTCTTTGCCCAGCATTTACCATAGAATCACCACAAAAAAAAAAAAAAAAAAAAAAAAAAAAAAGGAGGCCATAACCCTCCCACATCAATTAAAAATAAAATAAAACAGCCTTCCCACATAAACCCTAATTTGGTAATCTTTTGAAATCTCTAATTTTTTTTATTTTTTTTTTTTGCTAGCAGGCCAGTTCATGATGAGAGTTTATGGCGGAAAAGAGAAGGATTTGAATTATTTTTAAAATGTACGTTACAAAATAAATTAAAATTTTTAAAATGTACGTTACATAATAAATTAAAATTTTTAAGTGTTAAAAATTTTAATTTTAAGTCCATCACTGTGATGCACCAGGTGCACTGAAAGGTTAAACAATAAAAATAAATTGTTACTGTTATTACATGGTAAAAAATTAAAGTATGTCCTATTTATAAATTAAAAAAAAAAACAGGTGAGGAGCATGTGACTGATTAAATAATTTGAATTTTTTTAATGGGCTTATCTCATAAATTTTTAAATTTATCTAACATGAATATCGATTAAATATTTTTTTTAATTGCTCTAAGATTTGTAGATGCAAACCGGACCTGAAGTATAATCTTAGGTGGTGTTTGGTAAAACTGAAAATTAAGTGCTGAAAATTTAAGTTTTGAAATTTAAGTGCTGAATAAAATAAGTGATATAATTTTTAAATAGTAAAAATTTTTAAAAATTTAATCACTTATTGTATTGAGTATAAATTTTAAGTTAAAAATTTTGACTTATCATTTTAAGTAATTTTTTACTTAATTTAAAATTTTAAGACGTAATTATTAAACAAACTTAAAACGATTAAGTGCTGAAAATTTTAATTTTAAGTGCTGAATGGTATAATCAAACACCACCTTAGTTAAAGATTTGGAATCAAAGAAACGCATTTATTATTCTATATTAGGTGGTGTTTGGTAAAACTGAAAATTAAGGGGGTGTTTGATAATCCAACTTATTACTTAATTTAATATTTTCAGCACTTATTAGTTTTAAGATGATTTGATAACATAAAATGGTCACAACTTAAAATTTTCAATTAAGTCAAAAACTACTTAAAATGGTAAGTTAAAATATTTAACTTAAAATTTCTACTGAATACGTTCAGTCATTGAGTTTTGAAAATTTTTTATTAAAATAACTTTTATACTCTTATCATATTCTTAAATATTCATTTAAAGTTTAATAATATTTATTTTTTAAAAAACTTATGAGAAATATTATCCTAATATGATTATTACTTCTAAATTTTTTTATTTATAATTTTATTTTTTTTTAATTTCAAAACTGTGTTTAATGGTTAAAACTTAAATATCAATATCACATAGTTAATTACATCCAATAAAGAAGTTTAATAATTTTCAATAATAATAATTATCAAACAGAATTATTATATTTAACACTTAAAAATTTCAGTATTTATTGTATTCAGCGCTTAAAATTCAGCACTTAATTTTTCAGCGCTTAATTTTCAATTTTATCAAACACCACCCTTTATAAACGTTGGCAATCCTTTTCCCTTTTAAAAGAAATGCACACAATTTTTTTTTTCTTACTGCTTTTTCTTTGAAAAAAAAAATAATAATAATATATTGAATGGTTGAGTTGGAGGGTGAGAAAGAGGGTAAATGACAAAAGACATATATGCATAGTTCCCAAAAAGAGGCATGAGCATAAAATTAAGAGCTAGAGGAACATGGCCAAGTGATTAGTGCATGGATTTACTAAATCACATTTTACTAATTAATTAATTAGTAATTAATTTAATTAATAGTTGTAATTATTACTAATACTGAAAAAGTTTAGAACACGAGGGCATGTTCTCCAACTTTTACCCTTGTCCTTGTGGTTTTCCCTTGAGAAGAGTGTGATTTGCTTGCAAGTCGGTTCATTATTAATATTAACCCACAAATTACAATTACAATTAATTAATTACAAGTCATAATCTTCATTCTCAAGAGGAGAATAAAGCTGTTGTTTCAGAAATTAGTTTGATCAAATCAAATCTCTGCAAGAATTCAATTTACTTTATGGAAGTGTCTTTGAACCTTCATGAAAAGGTTAATTAATTATAATTCTTCTATACTATATGGTCTTTTTTTTTTCTAATTTTTAATGTCAATTTGCTTATTGCCACCAAGAAAGAGGTAATAGAAACAAAAATTTATGATCATATAATTGAATTAAATAATGCCCCAAAATTCATCATATATGCTTCCATTTTTTTCCCCTTATTTCTTGAAACCAAGCAGAGAAATTAAATAGGTAAAACACTTTCACTTTTGGAACCTTCTCAAATTATCTATGTTTTTCTATTTCAACCACTAGTCTTTGTGGTATCAAATTCAAATAATGTAAAAATGAATAAATATTATTATTGTATAGTTATAAAGTTTTCCAAAAAAAAAATCAAGAAAATCTTATTCTTCCTGTATATTAATTCTCCCATTCAATAAGTATAATAACATTATTAGATGCTTAACTATATCTTATTAATTAAATTTAGTTTCTTCTAGATATTTTAGGCCTGTTTAGTTACAGAATTTTTTTTTCTATTTTTATTTTTTAGTTTTCATTGAAAATGAAAAAATTTCAATTTAAAGAAAAAATTAAAAAATGAGTGGAAAACATATTTATTTATTATGATCTAAAAATTATTTTCAATTTCAAAATATAGAAAATTTGTTTATTTAACAATAATGATGGTGATGGTGATGGTGATGGTGGTGGTGATGAAATTGAAGGTGATGGTGGTTGTGGAGGTGGCGGTAGCAATGGCGATAGCGATGGTGATAGAGGTGATGGCCGTGGTTGTGGAAGTGGTGGTTGTGGTGGCAGTGCTGGCGGTGGAGGTGGAGGTGGTGGCGGTGGTGGTGGCGGTGGCGGTGGTGGTGGTGGCAATGGTGGTAGTGGTGGCTGTAGAGGTGGTGATGGTTATAATGATGGATGGAAATGGTGGTAGTGAGGTAATGGTATTTTTACTTTAAAAAATTAATAAAGAAAAATTTTAGAAAATATTTTAAACTTATTTTCTAATTTTCTTTTAAAATAATGAAAACATTGAAAACAGTTTTATGATGAAAATCTTGTAAAATAGTCAAAATAAACACAAAATCTTATTTTCCGTTTGCATTTGAAATTTTTTTTT
Organism: Vernicia montana; assembly: GCA_949750685.1. Taxonomy (NCBI): domain Eukaryota; kingdom Viridiplantae; phylum Streptophyta; class Magnoliopsida; order Malpighiales; family Euphorbiaceae; genus Vernicia; species Vernicia montana. The sequence goes on from CATKHJ010708245.1 coordinate 5,294, forward strand.
TAAAAAAACTGAAATAATTTTCATTAACTAAACATCTCATTTGTTGATGGGTTTTATTTAAAATTTCATCTTTGTTTTTTTTTATTTTAATTTTGTATAAATCTTTCCAGTAATTGTGTACTTTTTTTTTTCGCCCAGATAATTGTGTACTTGTATTAATATCCAAAAGCAAAGCAATACTTTGTTTTTGGTGATGATGATGTTTGCTTTGCACCTTTCTCTAAAATTGGGAGAAAGAAAGGTGTATTCATCAATTATATCACAAAAGGAGATCTGGACAAATGTATTCATTGTGTGGCTCCATTTAACAAAGTCACAAATCTTTAATAAAGGTAGTAATTAAGTAGTAATTACTAGTATCAATAAGATTAAGCCAAATGTAATTAAGCATGGGGGTGCCTTTGGTTTGTGTACCCATAGTGTACGGAAATGGAGCTTTTTAGGGTTGGAGATTGTAAATTAAGTTCATGTTCATGTGGGTAGGCTTATAATTGTATTTGTATGTGCATTACTATAAAAGGGTTTGTGTTTGCCTCATTTTAATGTTTCAAATTTCTAAGAAATAAGAAATCAAAGTTTGTTTGCCTTTTAAGGACATGTTCACATGCATGATATTATTTTTACTATGATAAAGTTTACAATAATTCAAAATCATAAGAGAGTTGATAAGTGAATTTATTTTCACTCCATTCCATAGCTAAATCAAAATTGTTATTGCAAATATTGAAGCTTATATAGTTTTAAAGTGACAATCTCAAAAACTAGCTATTAAGTAATGACGGAGTTAGGGAAGACCGAGGGTAGCTATGGTGTTAAGTATGTATGGGTCCTTCCAACATGGAGAGCCCACAGCCTAATAAATATAAAAAGGGTTGTTGAAGAAAAGAAAAAAGAAAAGAGTTTGGTACCAAATTGAGCAAGCAAATTTGACTTTGAGCAAGCAAAGTTGCATGAATATGCCTATAAATAGGTAAATTCATGCAAGAAGAGATAGATGAAAAAAAAAAGAGAGAGAGAAAAATCACAAAACTGAAAGAGAGAGTTTTGTGTGAGTAAGAGGGTTTTGATAATTTTTGTCCGTCTAAAAATTATCTTACATTTTTTTAATTATTGTTCACTGTGAAAAAGGATGTAATGGGTTATTGAGTGTTGTGTGTTGTATGAGAGAGAGTTTACAATTTTGTCCATCCAAAAATTGTACCGTGTAACTATAAGAGTTATAGTGAATTATTTCTTGTGGATCGTGGATGTAGATTTATTGAAAAACCGAACTACGTAAAATTCTTATTGTTTTTGCTTTGGGTTATTTATTAATTTCTACTTCCACTGTGCGTGTGAAATATCCCATAAAATTTTCCAACAAGTGGTATCAGAACTTTTGGTTTTTATTTTGGGGTAGAGAGTAAATTTTATTAGGATTAAAGTGGGACTGATATCTGGTGCAGTATCATATTTTGGAAAAAAAGATATACTGCGAGGAAAAGAAAAATATAAGGAATTTTTTGGTGCAATTCGTTTTGAGAATGGGTGTAAAATCAAAAAATTAAGTGAATAGTAACCACACAAAATTTATTTTTGCATATTATTATTACAGTAACAGGAAACAAATAGTAACGTATAGTAGCAAGGAACTGTAGTAGGGTATGGTACTGTTCACAAGGTACTGTTCACACGGTTGCTATAGCAGCATACGGTTACTGTTACTATTTATCGGATCCCGCAACAGAAATTTTAAAGAGGTCCATTTCACAAAAAATTTGACGTGTTGATTCCATTTTGAGTTCGGTTTTCTCAAATTTGGATTATTTAGTGCTACCTTAGTGAAAGGTGTTCTCAGCAGAGGCGTTTCTAAACACCATGAAAGGTACACTAAAGTATACAACTCCTTTGTTTGATGGAAAGAGTAATTTTACTGTATGGCAGAGTACTATTCAGGACCTTTTGGTGCAATAAGGTCTTGATTCGGCTTTGGATGAAGAAAAGTCAGCAAGTATAACTGAGAGCGAATGAAAGACTATTCAAAGGAAGACGGTGAGCCCCATCCGGTTAGCACTTGCCCCACAAGTAAAATTTGAAGTGATTAAGGAGACATCACCAAAGAAGTTGTATGACAAATTAGAGGAGATCTATGCGTCAAAATCGCTAACTAACCGGTTGTTCATGAAAATGGAGATGCATTCCTCAAGATGGAGGAAGGAGGAAACCTCCATAATCACATAAATAAATCTAATCAACTAGTGTGCTAACTGCTAAATGTTGGTGAAAAAGTTGAAGATGAGGAACAGGCATTATTCTTGCTTGCATCATTGCCTAAATTTTACAAACCGTTGGTGCAAACAATATATGCTGGAAAAATCACACTAAAGTTGATTGAGGTTACAACAGTGTTAAGAGAAAATGAGAGGGTGATGAGGGGTGAGAGCACTTCAACTAAAAGTGAGGGCATAGCACTAATTGAAATGAGTGAGAGAGGGAGGAATCAAAATAAAAGGAGAGGTGATCACATGAATAGATCAAAATCTCGGCCGAGAGACTATAGTAATATGGAGTGTTATTATTGTGGAAAGACTGGTCACATACAACATTGTTGCCCGAAACTTAAAGAAGACATGAAGAGTCTTAAGAAGCTGCAAAAGAAGATGAAGGGTAAGCTGAAAATTGATGATGATGATTTCTCTAATGTGGTCAAAACCAGTGATGAGTCTGATGATGAATTTCACCTAGTACAAGGTAAAGATATTTGTAGTTGCTCTGGTGAGAGCAATTCTAACTAGGTGATGAATTTTACTTCTGATGTGCACATTTGCAGAGATTGAGCTATGTTTGATATTTTACATACTGATTGAGAATTTGGTTAAATCAATGTGGGAAACAAATTGAAGCTGAAGGTTGAAGGCGTTGGGAGGGTTCGCCTGAAAGTCCACAATGGTGTTGTCAAAAATATTTCAAATGTAAAATTTGTACCTACTGCAGGAGCAAACATAATTTCAGTAGGAGAGCTAACATCGCATGGGTATAAATATATTGGTAATGGAAAAATATGTAAAGTATATAGAGGAGGTAGCTTGGTTATGCAAGGTAGGAAAAAAAAGAAAAATATTTTCTATTTGGATGGTCATTCCCTTTTGCAGATAGGAAGTAGTCAAGTGAAAAAAACCGAAAAAAGTACAAAGAGAGTTCGGTTTTCTAACAAGGTTGAGGTATGTGAAATTTTGAAGCAGAGTGTTAATTTCACATCAGCGAAAAAGAGGGAGCCCTATAAACCAGTTCTTAAAAAGACTATTAAACCTCAAAGTGTAGATGACTATTGCTCGAGGGGGAGCATAAAGAGACCTATACTCATGGGAAAGACTGACAAAATTGCAGTCATAATGAAACCCTCCATGTTATCGTGAGGGCGAGATTTGTTAGGTATGTGTGGGTCCCTCCAATATGGAGGGTCCACAACCTAATAAATATAAAAAGGGTTGTTGAAGAAAAGAAAAAAGAAAAGAGTTTGGTATCGAATTGAGCAATCAAAGTTGAACTTTGCTTGCTCCATAAATCTAACTTTGAGCAAGCAAAGTTCAACTTTGCTTGAATAGGCAAATTCGTGCAAGAAGAGATAGACGAAAAAAAAGAGAGAAAAATCACAAAACTGAAAGAGAGAGTTTTATATGAGTGAGAGGATTTTGATAATTTTTGTCCATCCAAAAATTATCCTATATTTCTTTAATTCTTATTTATTGTGAAAAAAAGTGTACTAGGTTATTGGGTGTTGTGTGAGAGAGGGTTTACAATTTTGTCCGTCCAAAAATTGTACTATATAACTATAAGAGTTATAGTGAATTATCCATTGTGAATCGTGGATGTAATTTTATTGGGAAATCAAACCACGTAAAATTCTTATTGTTTTTGTTGTGGGTTATTTATTAATTTCTATTTCCGCTGTGCGTGTGAAATATTCCATAAAATTTTCCAATACATGGCCCCCTAACCTCTAAAATACAAAAAAATTTAGATATAAAATTATAAAAATTTATGCATATATTGCATTTGGCCCCCTTTATTTTAAGTGGAAATTTTTTTTAAATATGTAGAAACTGACTTAATTATATATACACCTTAATATAAAATATGGTCTAAGAAATTTGCCCCCTATAAAAAAAATTTCAAACTCCATCGCTATCATTAAGGTTGGAGAGTCCAATTATATATAAAATCATTTAACAACTTATATTTAATCTATATGGGATTTATATCTCAGCACTCTCCTTCAAGTAACAACTGGGCCAAAATATTTTTTGATTAAACCCAGTTGACACTTGCGAATTTATGATAGAAATTGGATTGATACAATTGAAAGCCCAACACGGATAAAGAAATAAATTTGAAAGCTCATTACCGAGGCAAAAGACAATTGAAAGAAATCCATCATGGGTAAGAATTGAAAATCAAACTAAATCCAAAATTTTGAAAGCTCATCATCGAGCGAAAGACAATTGAAAGAAACCCACCACTGGATAAAAATTAAAATCAAACTAAACTCGAAATATCCTGAAAATTGAAATCTCAGTTTGAATTATGATAGAATAGGGTAGGTGCATGTATCATTTTTTCACTCTGATACCATTACAATTATCAGAATTATAGCCCAAAATCCTTTAGAATGAAAACAAATACTCCATATAGTTAACTCCAATTAATTTTGATATTAAAATTGAGTTTCGTTGCAAATTAGCATCAGAATTTATGATACCCTTATTCATGTTACTCTAAAAATCTATCATACATAAAAATTTATTAAAGTGAAATACGTTGGTAAATGTCAGTAAATATTAATTTTTAATCATATTGAATTTATAAATAATTTATTATAATTTAATAACATGCTTCTATGATAGAATTAGATTATAGTTGACGTAACAGACTAATTCTATCAAAGAATTTCTTCTATCTTTGATGGCAACAAAAACATTTGAGCCCTTGTATTTTCTCTCTCTCTGTCTCTTGTATTTTTCAAAGAAATCATGCAAGTGATTTTTAAAAATTCATGAATTTAACACAAATATATCATCTGGTTTAGAAAAAAAATATATATAAAATTTTAAAAAATCTTTGGTTGATTGAAATTTTTAATATTTTAGCTTTAAAATCTCTCATTTAAAATTTTTGGTAAAAGAAGGAATTTGACAAATTTCCACCCATTATAAACTCCAAAATTTTAATTTCATGAATTTTGGTAAATTTTACAGATTTTAAAATTTCTCAATCCATAGATGCTCAAAACAGTTTTCCCTTTCTTTGACAAAAATAAATAAATAAATAATGAATATTAGAACAAAGAAACTGAGAGCATTTCCTGGACCGTGATGCGTTGAGATTGATAGCCAAGCCCTTTTCATGGCCCATAATCTTTCTTACCAATCTCAACTCAACCTTCTAACCTCGTTTGTTTTGAAAAAAAATTTTAAAAAATTTCAATTCATGAATTGTAATTCAACCATTTATTTAATTTGAAAATTTGAGTTACATTTCATAAATTTATTAAAATTCATTATATTCTAAAATTTTAAAAAATGAAAGATTTAAAAACTCATATAAAGTGTGAATTTTTTATTCTATAAATTTTAATCAAATTCATCGTACCAAACGAGTACTAATCGAGATCTCAATTATTTAAAGTAGAGTTTTTTTTTTTTTAATATATATAATTTTCTTTTTGAATTATATTAGAGAGAGAAAAATATAAAGTGACACATGATTAATAAATAAATTTATTGTATTATAAAGTATTAAATAATTATTATATAAAGAGTAAAAAAAAAAGGTAAAGACAAATATTAAGGCGTTTCCAACATGAATATAAAGAGAATGCTCTCAAACTTAGGACTCATTTGATTGGCAAAATAGAATAGAAGAGAAATAGATTAGCTATTCTCTAAAATGAGATAACTATACCTCACTCTTTATAAAATTTATTTATATTTATATTTTATTAGTTTTTTAAATATTTATTATATGTAATAAATTACTATTATATATTTAAAACTTTAACAAAAACTTGATATTATAAATATATTACAACTATATTTGAACTATTTTGCAGTATTTCATAAACCAAAGAAATCCTTAAAAGAAGAAGAGGAGAAATAAATCTTAAAAGGAATAAAATTTATATTTAAAAAAATAAAATAAAATAAGCAGAAGAAGTAGAATTTGAGCAAACTTGCAGCTGTTGAAGAAAATTTATTAGATAAACAATAAGATTTTAATCCATAAGTAAGTAAAAACCATGAAGGCAAAAGCTGTGAGTGTCTACTACAACAAATGACAGATTGCCAAAACCAGCCTTCTGTCATTTTGGCAAAACATTGAAGAAACAGAATATACTTACCAAATTGAAGAATCTGAAGGTGCTAATGCAATGTATTATAACAAATCTCAATAGTTTTCTATATAACCCTTTTTTTTTTTTTTTTTTTTACTTTTTAGGTCAGTAATAACTTGTACACAGAGGCACAAATCTTAGTACTGAAAATAAAAAGTTTCAGCAAATAATAGCAGCAAGAACATAAAACATATTAACAAAGGAATTTTGAATACAGAGATATTAGCATGCAAATTAGCACCATCACAATAAATTAATGAGCAAAGATATTATAGAAGTACAAGTTTCATAGTTTCATGTGATATAACATTTTCAAAAAATGTACATGAGCATTAAAGGGGGGAAAAATCTTCTTACAAGTTCCCTCAATATATCATCATCCATTTAGCACATTCTTTAACAAGCCCATCCCTCATCAAGTGATCAGGGTAACAGTGGTCAGACCATGTCTATCACAGAGCCTGGTACCAGGTGATGCTCAATCCATAATCCACAGGCATGATAGAACCCTGGCACTAGGTAGTGATATCATTGACAGCACGTTACAAAAATCTTGCTGACCTAACACCAGTAATGTCAATCTAGCATGCAAAACTGAAGGAACTTGAATCATTAGTCAATCGGCCACGGAAAAGAACCTTTACAAAGTGTGAAAGAAGGAAAGGAGAGGGATGGATGGATAGAAGAAGCACACACAATGAAGATGATGCTCAACCCCTTCATGACCTTCCAAGTGAAGGAAGCCGCAAAAACAAAATTGTCAATTCAGTAAATGGAAGCATCAAATCTTGGCTCGTAGAAACACACCTGACTATTGTATGACTGAAGAGCACATCCAGCAATCCAAGACCAAACCTTCTTATCTACATCATATAGAAGGCCCTTTCCTTGGTTCCAAGATGTAAAGCAAATCAAATTATCCTGTCCAAAGCATTCAAATCTCTCAGCTGATAATCTCAACAGAGCTCGAAAATACTTTGGCGGCATCCTACTTATCTCCACCCACATAATCTTCGTATGATCCAGTTCCCAAATTCTCATGCTCTGAAGAGTACTATAAAGGCCAATTCGTCCCACTAGAAACAGACGTTTCTGAGTGCCAGCCACCAAATATCCATCCAACAAAGACCGTGGGAACTTGGCTGGAATGTGTTCCCAGTAACCTGTGTCAAGCCGATACATCATCAAACCAAGTGGTGAAAGAGTTTCTAAATACAATCTGGAGTCACAATATGCCATCTTTGAAGAGCAAAGATTGACAGCAGGCATTATTTGGTGGATCGACCATCTGTCAAGCTTTGAATCATAAACTTCGGTGGGCAATGACTTATCACCATAAATATCACTGGTGGCTATCACTTTAAATGACCGATCCATTCTATCAACAACCAATATCAACTGCCTTTGTTGATTATAATGCATGCTTGGCAATGTTCTCCAAGTTTGAGTGAGTGGATTACAAACTAAAGTCTTGAAAGTTAGCCCATCAAGTCCAGAAAAGCAAACAAGGCCACCTGAAGAACCAACCAACCAAAACGCCCACTGTGGCAAAAATGTAAAGGGAACTCTATACCAAGTTTTCAATGGCAAGCTAAAAACTGAGCATTGTGGAGTCTGTGAGTTCTTCCAAAATGTCAGAAGACAAGGCCCATGAGATGGCACTTGCGAATGAAATTTAAGAAAACTACCATCTTGAAGAATAGAATTCCACCTTTTACAAACTGAACGAAGTCGAAATATCATAAAGGGAGGAACCCTAGCCAAAATCTCATACAATAGATCTTCAGGCAACATTGCCCATATGTTATCCTCCATTTGAACATCAGGGTAAACAGCTTTACCAAATGTCGCTGCAGTTTCCTCATCTAAACCCCTTGGTTTGGTCTTAACCGCCTTCTGCCTAGAAGGGCTAGTATTCCTCGATCCAACACGGCCTAAGGGGCTAGTATTCCTCGACCCACCAATTCTAATGGGTGACACTTGCCTAGGACAAGCATCATCATCACGTAAAGTCCTACATTTTGACAACATGGGACTAGATACAATAGACCCAGATTCAGATGATTCTCCAATACAATCCATATATCAATAAATTCTCAAAACCCTAACTGAAACAACAACAATAAAATCTCAAAAACCCTAATTGCTTCTCATAAGAACCCTTACCCAAATTCGAAATGCAAGCTCTAGTTCATGGATACATAGCAAAAGATCAAAACTTTAAACCCCAAGTGATGATATCAAGCATCAAGTAAGAAAACCCATTAATCAAAACACCAAAACTGAAACAAAAATCTACCCCAACTCAGATTAAATTCCTGATTAAAAAAACCCCAATATGCAGTCAGATCCAAAATTGACAATCTTGCAGACGATGATTGATTCAAATAAAAAAAGATGTAAATTTTATTGAGCAGAGATCAATGTGAGAATATAAAGATGGAAGCTTTATGACTTTTAAGAATTGGTTTACCTTATGGGTTCAAGAATTACCAATTTTGCTTGGTCAAGAACACCTTGTCAGAGCTGAAAGAAGTACTAATAAGAAAGAAAGAAAAACATAAATTTCAGGCATGGAAATGAGAGAGAGAACCTAATTTGATTTATTTTGTCACTATTGGAAAAAGATAATAAAAATAAATAAATAAATAAATATGGAAGAGGAAGGTTTTATGGGTGTAATCTGGTACAGCTGTATTTAATTAATTTTCTGCATCTGACACATCAGCAAATGAAATTTTGATTTTTTTTTTTAATTGAATGAAAATTTGATTTTGGAGCATTACATTACATTATAGGTTTATAATCTTATGTTATAAATGGCAATAGATGTATGGCCCACTAGTTTTGAATCTTTTTATATGATTGAATGGGTGATTTGGATTTAGGTTTAGTTTTAAAAAAATACACCTTTAAAAATTAAAATAAAATAAAATTTTAAAAATATAATTTAAAATATTAAAATATAAGGTATAGTAAAAAATGTATAGTTTTATAATAATTTTTTTTTTATAGGAAAGTCAATTAGGTGAACCAGCATCATCATCTACATAACATAAAATAATTTTCTATTTTAACAATTCTCATTAAATTAAAAATTTCTTGAAAAATTTAAATTTAAACTCTCTGCTTCAATAATTTTAGAGAAATTGAGAAAATCAATAATTTTATAATAAAAAGTTAGTATTTCCTTCATTTTTTATTTAATTGACGTTTTAAAAAGTAAGCCAAAATATTTTTTATTTGACATTTTAGGATATCAAGATTGCATTTATTTATTTATTTTCAAATTTATTTATATTTTAACTATACCAAACACCATAATTAAAGTATTCAATTACAATAGGGTATTACTATTAATTAAAAGTAAATTAGGTGGTTTTTGGCAAAACTGAAAATTTAAGTTCTGAATTTTAAGTGCTGAATAAAATAAATGATATAATTTTTAAATAGTAAAAATATGTAAAAATTTAATCACTTATTGTATTCAGTATAAATTTTAAGTTAAAAATTTTGACTTATCATTTTAAGTGATTTTTGACTTAATTTAAATTTTTAAGACGTAGTTATCAAATAAACTTAAAACGATTAGGTGCTGAAAATTTTAATTTTAAGTACTGAATGATGTTATCAAACAACACCTTAGTTTTTTAATTCTAAAATTAAAACATAATTAATGCTCTCTTAATCTATGTGAACTACCTTAAACGTCAAATAAAAAAAAGAAGGGAGTAATTAAAATAAAAGTGATTGATAAATTTGAAGAATTAAAATTATTTTTTATAATTACATTTTTTTTTAGTTCAATTAATCTTAGGATTTATGGGAAGTGTGAATTTCTACAAATACTAGAAAATTAAGAAAATATATGTGTATATAGGATATTTATGTTTTAGAGAGAGAAAATAGGATTGGTGGTGTCATTAGGGTCCACTAAATAGTGTTACAAGTTATAATAGGGCTCCACTAATGTTTGTAGTGGTTGGTGAAGCTTATAAAAAAAAAAAAAAAAAGGTAGAGTTAGCTGTTTATTTGAAAAAATATATAAAAAGTTGATCTTGGGAGGGTCTACCAAAGATGCAACTTCAAGTCCAAGTCTAACATCAAATTTGAAATTTCAACCTACCTTCATTCAATCCCTAAAAGGAAAAGAAAAGTGAAAACCAACAAACAAGTTGTTGTAATTCATTAAGGGTACCCTAAAGACTTAATTTTTCCATTTTTTTTAAAGAGAAGAAAACTAGTTTATTAAAAAAAATGAATTTTTTTTAAAGTAAAAACTAAAAATATTAACTTGATTGCATTGGTCTTAATTCGGTGAGATTTTTTTTTTTT
>CATKHJ010708390.1:0-23282 GCA_949750685.1 Vernicia montana
AGAGAGAGAGAGAGAGAGAGAGAGAGAGAGAGAGAGAGAGAGAGAGAGAGAGAGAGAGAGAGAGAGAGAGAGAGAGAGAGAGAGAGAGAGCTGTCGGCCTCAATCAACTGCCGTCCAGTGAGCTTCGGTGGACACGCTCGCCACCACCGTGAAGCCCAACGTCCGGCGATCACGATGGAAGCAGCGGCGACTGGAACTAACGATGGACGGTGAAGCATGCGAAGAGAGAAGTTCCGCCGGCGATGCAATCTTCAGGCGACGATTCCGGTTGTTTCCAGCGTCCAAATCCGGTGAAATTAGTCTTGTTCTTCTCCTTGTGGTGAGAGCTTCAAGATGATACCTACCTTGTCCTCTGAAACTCACCAGAAACGGAGATCAAAAAATGGGATACTAAGGCTTTCGAGCCATTTTTTGGCGAAATGACGAAGAGTGACAGCGATTGAATGCAATTTTTGTGTTCCTGGCATCAAGACGGTCAAGATGGCATGAGCGGCGCCTCCTTCATCCACCATCTGCGGCGGCGCCTTGCAGGCCGTCACCGGCGAGTGGGCCCCACGAGCCGCCGGTGATCTCGAAATTTCAGTATGTTATTCTTCTCATGTACATCGCGATTTCAGAGTTAGTTTGCAAGAATTTAACTCCAGTAAGCCAATAGCGCTATGTTATTGATTTTATGTCGGTGTTTAATGCCCGAAAAATTATTATTTCTGCATGTATTATTTTGTATTCAGGTTTAAATTAATGGGTTGAATTATTTGTGAGATTCTATGAATTTATTGAGATAAGTTTTATCTTATGAATTTCTATGAAAATGCTTAAATGAATTTTATATTACAAAATTTTATAAATTTAATTATATAAGTTTTATATTATTTTAAAAAGGATTATTGAACTGAATTACTTTTATAAGGACTCCAATTTAGGAGATGTTCAATTTATGTAAAAGAATGAATTTGAAATTTATGTGTGATTATGAAGAATGATTCCGATTTATATGATATTTTCTAAGATTGGAAAATGTGAATTTTGACGTGGTTTATTAACTGAAATAATTTTATTAAAAAGAATATTTATAAATTGAGTAGTGGTGATTATGTAAGATTAATGAATTGAAATTGTGATAATTGTTGAGTTGGAGACCCAGGAAGGGTTCATGAGCTGTGTTGAATTATTGTGAGCCTTGATGGCAAATTAGAAGTGTTTATTTATATTGTTTCAGCTGGGTAAAATCGTAATTATAGGGGAGATTTTGTCGAAATTTCGGCAGAATTTTTAAAGTTGTTTGCATATATCGTAGTCGAATGGTCAGTGTTCTGATAATCTTATTGTTATACAGTATCGATGTTTCAGGCGTCTCTCCAGTTGTTAGATATCGTACGTTGAGGAGAGCTAGTTTGGCATCCGTCAAGTTTGTGAGTTATATAACTTAATATAACACTTCATTCCTTTTATTTATTTAATATTTCACTTGCATATGTGCATTAACTGTTTGTATACTATATATATATATAATTATGCATTATGAATACAAGTTAAGCATTCTGGCATGTGTATGTGATTGTTCTATTATATTGGTGCTGCATATTACTTGTGTTTGTTCGGATGGAATTAGGAGGACATAGGACCACACATGATTATAATTAAGATTATGATTGTGATTGTGATTGTGATATGATGATTATGATTTGATGAGCTATGACTGGTGTATGACGGCTTGGAGCTTTCTCATCGCTCGCTGCTGCCAGTCGGGTCGGTGCTGTGTGGCTTAGATCATGGACGGCTGAGACCCTATGTATTGAATTTTAAGAGACAGTACTTGGATTCAGAGAGTCAGGATAAGGGGATCGGCTCCTCATATGGAGGTTTAATGTGGCTCCTATCGACTAATTCTTATCCTTGGTCGATTATGTGATTGGTTGTCTGGATAGCATTTTGCATTAGCATTTCCGACATTCGAATGACATGTTATATTGATAACTATATAATTCATTGAGTCGAACGCTCATTCATGTTCAACATTTTTCCCAGGTTACAGGTTGAGTTTGAGAAGTAAATTTTATTCGAGTATTCCTGCCATCATCCTTCGGCAGTGAAACGTATTTTTAAAACTCAGTTATGTAATTAATTTTAAATTGTTCTGTATTATAAACTTTAGAACTCCGCATTATTATTGTAATTCTATTCAGAGGTATGATTTTATTGTATAATGAGTCTTGGGGGGTTGTTGAGTTTTGGAGGATAGCTAAACTTCCTCATTATGGATAATCTGTTGAGCAGGAACCTGATGATAAGATTGTTATTAATGATGTTATTGAGATAATTGCCCTTAGTGGCATTAATGTGGTGTTTTGCACAGGTTCTGCTTAACAGGTGGGCTCTCAACCTTGATTTTGTGGCAGTTACAGCTGTCACATTATTGTTTTGTCGTTTATCAGATAGTCAGACTTACTACGGGTTCTGGAAACCTTATGTTTTTTCGTTCTCTAGTGTCGGTCACGTGCCCTTGGGTTCGGGTCGTGACAAAACATGCTTCTGAAAAAAAAAAATCAATTTACTTGCTTTTGAAAAAAAATAATTTTAAAAATAATATAAATTTTTTTGTTAAAAAATACTTTTGTAAAACGCAATTCTAAACAAGCCTTTTAACAAAAAACACTTTCTCTCTTGGGGATTCATTTTGCTATTCTAATTTGGTCTCCAGATACTATATAGGTTTACCCTGGCAATGGCAAGTGTTATAATTTGAATTAGGGCTGAGCACGGTTCGGAGGAATTCGGAGATTTTCAAAATGAGATCTCCAGAACCGAACCGTAAAGAAAAATCTCCATACCGAACTGTCCCGATTTTTCGGGACGGAGATTCGAGTCTAATGGGACGGTTCGGTACAGAACGGGATAAAACGGAGATTCAGATATTTTCTATTTTTAAATAATTAAAAATTAAATTTTACTTATATATTATTCAATTTCATTAAATGTATTACTAATTCAATATCAAAGTGTGTGTGTATATATATATTGCAACTACTAATTTGAAAATGAAATTTTATAATTAATAAAAATTAAATTTTACTTATATATTATTGAATTTCTTTAAATGTGTTGCTAATTCAATATCAAAGTGTGTGTGTTTATATATATATATATATTTTGCAACTACTAATTTGAAAATTAAATTTTATAATTAATAAAAATTAAATTTGGCTTATACATTATTAAATTTCCTTAAATGTGTTGTTAATTCAATATCAAAATGTGTGTGTGTTTATATATATATATATATATATATATATATATATATATATATAAGAACCCTTTAAATCGGTTATAGTTTCGGTTCTTTGGTTCGGGATGGTTCGAGACAGTTCTCGGTATGGATAACTACTAATCTCCAGAACCGTACAAAAAAAAAAATCGAGACGGTTCGGTTCGGAGAAAGTCAAACGGTCAACGGATATTTTTCGGTTATGAATATTTTCGGTTCGAATTTTCGGTACAGTTCGGTATCTCCAAGTCCCGTGCTCAGCCCTAATTTAAATAGTGTAATTTTTTTTTTGGCACTGTGCCATTATATGTCTAGGGAGAATGTATCGGAATTCCCTTTTATTTTTTTCTATTAATTATGGATTTCTTCACGCATGTTATCAAGATATTGGTTAGAAAAAGTAATTTTTTATAATAAAATTAATTAGTTGATATTAATTATAAAATAATAAAGATTTTTGCACTTCAAAGTAATTTTTATTATTATTACTATTAGTTTTTATTCTATTATTTTTTTAAAGGAAATTTTATTCTATTATTATTATTACAATTAGTTTGGTTACTTTAATTTTATTATTATTATTATTATTTTAATTGCATTTATTAATTATTGTTTTGGAAAAAAAAACTATTAATTATTTTTTATACACCACACATATAGTTAATTAACTTAACTAAATTTTTATCATTAATTTAATTAATATGTAAATATTAAAGTAATTGCAGATACCAAATATATACTTAATATATACTAAATTTTGGTATATGTATACTATTTACCATTAGTTTATCTTTTTAATTTTTTCAAATTTGCAATATGTATATATTAAATTAGTTGCAGATATTAAATGTATACCATTTACTTTGAGTTTATCTTTTAAATTTTTTTAAATTTGTAATATGTACATATTAAAATAATTGCAGATACCAAATATATACTTAACGTATATCAAATTTTGGTATACATATACTATTTACTATTAATTTTTATATCTTTTAATTTTTTTAAATTTACAATCTGTATATATTAAAATAGTTGCAGATACTAAAATAAAATACAAAGTATCTATATAGGAAAATATCAGTTTTGAGTCTAAATCTATTGTATTTTCTTTATTTATTAAATTCTTAATTCATTTTTTTAATTCACATCCACCGTTAATCCAACTCTATTTCATACCATGTTGATGATGATCATGCATAATATTATGATATTTATGTTCATTAATCCAATTTTTATTTTACCTCATATAATAGAGGATTTTAATTTTAATACTAATTAGAGTTGAAAAGCATAACGCACTAGTTTTGACTTTTAAAATTAATTTAGTGTCCCTATACCAAAAATTTATTGTTTTGTTTATAAATTTTTAATACACCGAACAAATTATTTTACAAAGTAATTAAAAACTAAACTAACCAAAAATCTATTTTTAGAATAATATAGTGATATATTAAGAGAATAAAAGTTTTCTATGAAAAAAATAATTAAAAAAAGAGAATAAAAATTAATTCATCAGGAGAATATTTTGTACATGTAATGTTATATTTCAAGAGAATAAAACGTATACTTATTATATTTAATTTTTCTTATAAAAAAAGTGAACATAAAATGTTAATGAAAAGACATCTTTTTATAAAAGTTTTATTTTTTTTTAAATATTTGTCATTTTAAAAAATCAATAAGACTTTAATTTTTTTTTTCAATTTTATTATTTTCTTTATAATTAATAAACATATTATTCACTATTTTAAAAATCAGACTGAACCAGTCGATTCAACCAAAAACCACTAGCCAGTCTAGTTTGATTTACTAAAAAATCAAATTTTTGGTTAAATCACATATTGACCAGTTTTTAGCTGATTTTACCCGATCGGACCTCTATTAATAAAAATCTGACTAAAAAATAAAAAATAAAAAAAAAAATGAAGAGATTTCAACTAATCAGTTGGACTATTGGTTCAACCAATCAGACCAATTGAACCACAAACCAGTGACCTGATCGATTCGATCACCGATCCGATTTTTAAAACACTGATATTATTCATTACTCTATAACCAATAAGAATAATTTAATCATCTTATTCTTCAAATTTCACATAATTAATTCTTTCTTAATTTTTGTGAAAAATGAAAAATTACAATTAAAAAAAAATTGGAGTATTAAATTTTCCAAATGTCTAGTCCATCCAACCTACAACTTCCTTCACCAATTAAGGCATGCAGCCCGACCCACAAATAAACTATTAATGTTGTAATTGTGGAGCTTCACAAAATTTTATGATTGCAAGATACCGTTGCGATCATAACACATCAACATAATTCTCTCACTATGATCAAAGACTTGCCGATTGGAATTCATCTATATTTCACCAGTAGAATCTTATCAGACTTTTCCTTCATATTGGAAATTCAGTTTGTAATCATGTTGCAAAATTGCCAATGTATTTCTGCAAGGACCCTCTGCAAAAGCAAGGACACCAGGAAGAAAGGTTAGTCTAAAACAATAACACTGTCAGTATCATACTTTCAACAAACAGATTAACCAATGTCTGCTCACCTCCAAATACAGAATGAAGATACTGAAGATCATCAGCAGAACAAGCATCTACTAAAGCATATATACCTGGTTTCAGAGCTTCATTTATCTCTCTGCACATTAATTATAAAGAAAATAAATCAGTTTTGTTAGTATCACACGGGTCTAAATTTTAAGGAAGGTTAAAGTAAGCATGCTGAAGAGTGGAGATCACCTTCTGATGCCAGTTTTAAAGGGACCATGTCCAGAATAAACCCAAATGTAATCTGATAAAAACTTGAAACAGTGCTTGCCAAAGACATCTTTTTGCTGCCGTAACTGTAAAAGTAATAATTGAGAAACAAACAGGGTTAGAGATGACAAATTAAAGTGAGTAGTAATACTATATCTATGAACAGGGAAAGTTTATTCCACTTGGAAACAAAGCGACGGTTTTAACTAAAACTAGTTATACTAGCTGCATTTGGATGGAAGCGATTGAAATGAAGGATTAGCATTTGACATTTTTGTTCAACTCGCTTGAATAAGATTTTTACAACTCATAGGTTTCCTTTGGTTGGATAAATTCACGAATGTGATCAAAAACTTGTTCAAAGAAAATTGAAATACCTATTAGAAAAGGTGTCATTTCGCCCCTCTTCCTTGATAAATTTGAGTCTTTATCCATACAATTTGAACATGTTAATTATACTAATCGTCATTGAAATCATCACTTAATTTCATTTTGGTCACACAATTTCAATTTATCGCAATCAGGTCACATAAATGTTGTTTTGATTTTGTTACTATCACCGAATTCTAGGTAAATCCCTCAGAATTTTTTGGCAGCATTCATCTACATATTCAGGTTTCAAAGCTTGTATACACTTGGGAAATGCATTTCTCGGGCAAAATTATTCATTTCTCTCTTAATCCAAAAGTGAGAAACATTTTCCAAGTTCACAAAAACTATTGAACCTGAATATGTAGCAGATGAATGCAGTCAAAAAAGAAGTCCATTTCATCATTCCATTGAGATTTTGTTAGGAATGAAGTCGAGTATCAAAATTGAAATAAAATTGATGTTATGTGACCTAAATGCAACAAATTGAAATTATGCAACCAAAATGAAATTTGGTGACAAGTTCAGTGACCATTGGTATTTAGTATATAAACCCCCAAAGTTCATTATACTTTCAATACAAGTGGCATCACCAAGATAAAATCATATACCTCTTCATAAATCCTCCGAAAACAGCAGGCACATTTTACTCCCTCTTGAACTCCCCATGTAAAATAACTTTCTGTCAAGTCAGTATCCACCGTCTCCAAACAATGAAGAAGAACGCGGGAAGATTCTTGAAGCAGCGCAATGCACTCTTCTGACTTGCTGGAATTACAAAATAATCACCATGATTACACATCATACCCAATATTCAAAGAAAAACATTATCTACGAAAAGAACATGAGCAGAGAATATATATCCTGGCTAAATTTGGGTATCTGATGTGCATACTGTGAGATTGAGAAGAGACACTGTCACGTAGCAATAAAGCATAAATAAAAAATCACAATGCCTACTGACTGGACACAATTGATATGAATGAATGGACAGTACCCCAAAATATATGTTACAGACTTCCAGACACTTTAGATGGAGACATAAAAAGGGGAAAAAAGAAACACAGAGCGGGAACACACACAATAGTATAAAAAACCTTATATATATATATATATATATTAGCATAAAATAAAATTTATTAACAGAAAAGGGTAAAACAGAATTAAGAGAATATAGTATCCTCTTATAAATGATAAAAGTAAATAAGAATAATTTGAAAAATTAACAGAGCAAAGATTTCAAGTCCATTAGATGTCAACAAAAGGCACTCATTTGCGTTCTCCAGACTCCAGAGTAAGTATAAAGAAATCAAAAAACTAATATTTATTCCCTAAAAATTGCACAGACAATACTTGATTCCTAAAATTTTTGGCATCTGTTTCCAACTAAATACAGAGCAAACACCAAAAGAAATTGCAGTCTTTTTGCCTATACTAGCCATAGAAGCCCATTATCTCTAGAAGGAGCCTCAACTAGTATTGCAATTTAAACATTATAAACACAATTAAGGGAGTAAAATGGAAATAACAGAAAAATGTGGATCTTCTAAGTATTAGACCAAACACCAACTATGACAGTAAGGAGTGTTCATTACTCTTTCATTGAAAAAGTATATTTCAATCTTTTAAAGATGTCAAGTTTTGGCCTGACAAATAGAAATTTAACTGCAAAAATTGTGAAAACGCGACCTAGATTCTTCAAGGACTGATCTAAAGTGAGAAATTACCTTTTGCGTTGCTTCAAAGTAGTATACAACAATCGACAACAAGCAGCAAATAATTCTATTGAGAATTGTTGATCTACAGCACAGGAACGCATGCCCACTACAGGACCATTGTCTTGGTTATTCGAAAACAATAATATATCAGATGAAAGCGGACCTTTAGAAAGTCTAAGTTGACCAAAATCTTGAAAAAGTGCTCCAGGTATACGCAAAGACTGTGCCACATGCCAGGAATTCATTTCAAATTTATTGTTTTTTCCAGAAACTCTTGTTAGTACCTGAACACACATAAGAATGACTGCTCCTGGATCTGGACCTTTATGAATACTACCAGTTGGTGTGCTGCAGAAAACTAATGGACTTTGCAAATGAAGAATTATGTTGAACAAAGCAGCAACTAAACTCTGAATGTGCCTTTTAACAACACTTGAACGTTTGCCACCTGTAAGGCAAGTCAAAGGTTAGACCAAAGAATGTCCCAATTAACCAAGAGTATATATTTGCAATAACATCAGTCTAAGCTATACTGAAGTCAAGAAATCAATTGATGATATAATTTAAAGCACAGCCACATGATTAAGAAATGGGAAGAGTGAAGCAGATCATTGCCAAGTTGAAGGGAAAATTCTACATCGTCACAATTTGACACACTTTGATGAATAGCACTAAATGTCAAGTGGTGAAGAAACACCATGTCCACAAAATGAGCATGAGAAAGAAGATGTTGAGATGGTCATGTGGAACGCAATAAATGATTGGATAGAAAACAAGTGTATGTTTAGGAAATTAGAAGTGGCATCCATTTAGGGTTTTAGGGTTCAACAGATGCACCAGTACAAGAGATTGAGCATGTCCAAGCTATAGGAGTGAAGAAAACAAGAGACAGACTGAGGATGAGATTATTGAGAGGGCGTCAAGCTATTAAGAGTATCTCTAGGAATTTCCAAATTGTTCCTAAACCAAGCATATTAAAGGAAAAGGATTCATATGAACGACTCCAACTGGATTGGGATTGAGACCAGTGGAGGACCCAGAATTTTAGTTGAGAGGGGCAAAAATTCGTAATTAAAAGTGTAACTAGAAAAGTGCTTAGAACTAGAGGGGAAAAAATAAAAATTTAGGGGACAAATATGAAAAAATTAAAAATTATAGGTAGAAAATTAAAAAAAAAATTATGGTTAAATCCACAATTGATTGAACTAAGTTGAGTTGAATTTAATACATGGCCAACTTAACATCAAAACAATTAAATAGAAAATAGATGTGTACAGTTTAGAGCTCACTTAGATGTCCCATGGTAAAGAAGGCTCTACTATTTCATACATAATATTTCAGTTTTTGCATTTGCAATCAAGAATAATGACGCAGAACAATGTTAGTGACTCCTTGAACACATTGCAGTGACTTTTGAATGTAAAAATTTAGCAAAGTGGGAACTACACTACAAGTGTTAAGGTTTCTTGAAGCCTAGGCCTAGAGGACAAAGTATAGATCATCAAAATGTAATACAATTTTTCTTCTACAAAAACAGTCAAACATATTATAGAAGCAAAACAGCAAGCATTCAGCCTATTAACTCTAATACCAAAATATTGAGCTTGTGAAATTGCACAAAGCTTGTAATAGAAATCTTACATAGATTATTTAAATTTCCTGAAATTCACGTATAAAAATCTGATAACTGTTATTAATCAATGTATATGCTACTTTAATAACACAACATCAAATTCAATAATGTTGAATTGAGCTTCACAATTTTGAATCCCAAACATGCATATCTAATCATGATAGAAAATAGAAATATTACAAAACGACCTTGTAATAAGAGATCCTTTTCAATTTAAGTCCTAATGTCTAAATCATTACAATTTGACCCTAATGATTTAAGAATTTTAATTGCAACCCTGAACGTAGTTGTTCAAGGGAGTACCTAAGGTGCAAAGCGTAAAGGTGCTAGCCCTAGTGCCACTAGAGGGGTGAGGTGAGGAAACCTCTAGCAGGCACACGCTGTATGACTTAGACATGCATCTTTTACTAAACATGAGGGGTGAGAAAGACCCACATCACAAGGCCTCCATCATCAACAAAGAACAAACTCTCTTACTGGTAAAGATCACGAACCCTTGACTTGAAATTTCCTAATCTACTAAAATCAAACGTCAGCACAACAATATGCCACTGGAAGCGCCATTTCATCATTAGAAAGTAAGTAGAGTCCTATTGAAACACCACACCAGGAATCCCCAGCTGCCAATACTCAAGTTTTCAAAATCCATGTGCCTAAAATCTCTCTCCTACTACCTTATTCTGGGTCCTTTTTCTTTACTCTCTTCCCTTCCTTTGGTTCTGTTCGTCTTTTTTTTTTTTTTTTTTTTTTTTAACAATATTTAGAAACTTTAAGGTAAGTAAAACATCTTACCTAGGCAACAGAAAATTACAAAATTGCACATATTCGTCCATAAAAGAACTATATACACAATATTTATACTTTTTTTATAGTCTTGGAAAATAGTGTTATGGATCACAATAGTTATTGTTAAGAGTAATCTTATAGATTTCTCAAAGTGTTGTCGTTAAACAAACTCATGGAGGATCAATTTGGTCTAGACTTACAATTGTTGTTTTTGGCCACATTGCAAAAACCTGCCTATGAAATCATAAGAATGCCACAAACAAACAGGCAACTCCTAATTCTCTCCCATGGACCATCACACAATTGTTTACTCCTTCCAAATGCACTTATTGAGAATAAATAGCACTATACAACAGCAACATGATGATGATGATATTATTCTTATATGTTGATAGGATGTTGTAGTATATTATGGTATTTAAAACCATTTGCATTTTGATGCCACCTGGAAATGGAACATTGACACTTGGCTTTCCACAGTTTTCGAACTGCATGATCATTTCCAACGGCGGAATCATTACTTGAAAACACCCCATAATAACTTTGAAATAAAGATGTGACACCAACTTGAGAAATTCTAAACATGACAAGAAAGCACCTTAAAGCATTCTGATATCAAATGCTATAAAGAAACGGAAAATAACTTTTGACAGTCTATTAAAGGATGCAATGAAATAAATGCATTTCTGGATAATACAGAATATTACCTGGAGTGTATTCCAGAACTAGATCCAAGAAGTCAATGCCAGCTGCAACAGTTGAAGAAACCTTTCCACCATCTGCACTTCCAGTATTTATTTTGTAGATTGTTTTACAGCCTTTATGCACTCCCACCAATGCTCTCTCAATAGCCTGTATTACAGATAACATGCGGAACTCTGATGACTTGGTTATTAACACTTTGAATGACATCCTCAACCTACCTTTGAATAAGTCCAAGAAGAGAGACATGTGAGAAAGAGATGTTTCAGATGATCCTTTACTACCACAGAGTTTCTTAGTACCTAACTCTGTCTCATGAGAAGCCAGAGTAGCTTCTTTTCCCTGCAAAGTAATGCATTTTCCTGAGGCATTTAAGTACAAATCTATCAACCTGGCATGCCAATTTTTAGCCAAGTCATCATTGGTATGAATATAGCTCCCTAATTCTTCCAAATACTTAAGAACACCATCTAACCAAACAAAAGAGAATGGTTGTGGCACATCTGCTAACTTCAATAGCAAGTTATTACATAAGCCAAAACAACTTGGCATCAAGGAAGTATAATTTTTCTCCAAATTTAGCCTCAAAAGAGCTGAAGAAGCCATCAATAACTGTCTGATCAAAATTGCAGCTTCAGGATGATCACCTTTAAGCAAGCTTTGCATCAAACAATTATTTAGACAATGGCATCCAATACTGGCAACAGAGCTTGCTCCTTCCAACTGCGAACTATTCCTATGCATACTAGCACTCCAAAAATTATCATCAATATTTAATGATGTTGAGAAGTTTTTCACACCTCTTAATTTCTGGTTCTGTGCACCACCTGAGGTGTCAGTCTGAGAAGACCCTTTATCTGAAAACTCCTCTGTACCTGACAAACTGCTGTTCTCAGATGGCCTTTGAACATTTTGACCATCAAATGAACATCTAGGTCGATGATGATCATCAGCAAACAACATTTGCAAGATGAAACTAATAAAACTTGCAAACACATCAATACAGAGACCCATTTTGGAGTGGGGTTCCGAAATCCATCCCAATAATTTTACCTTATCACTATCTGTCGCATTTGAATGCTCCAAGACAGATGATAGGCCCCACAAGAATCCACTAATACAAGAAACTGTAGAGGATAATTTGTTCAAATGGACAAGATTGACACCATTTCCTGCTTTCTCATTGATAAGGCTCTCCTCCAAAGAAATAAATAAGCCCTGCGTCTGTTCCTTCAAACTCTCAGCCAAAAGGAGAATACTTGTCCAGGCTTTATTATTTTCAAAGGACTCAAAACATAGATCAGATTCATTTAAATCACAGCGTTCCTCGGTAATATTAGAGTTGGGCTGCTCTTCCTGAGGTTTTTGAGCAACTATGGAGTGAATTGCACCGGTAAAATGATACTTGCACAATGTCAGGAACACAAAGGACGTGTAATCCATCAATGAAAATATGATCTCTCTAATTTCATGAGCATGATCTTTTGACAGTGTCTCTTGAAGCCCAACCACCACGAGCACTGATTTGAAAAACCATAAAACAGAAAACAAATCCTCAGACAGCACTGGAATGACCAAGGATTGAGTAGTTCTTGTCTTCTGACAAAATGCCATCAGTAAACATTTGAAGGCCCTCCGGCAGGATACCAGCAATCTTAAGAGCTCATATTGCTTACACAAGGATGATGCACCTTGACATTCTAATAAGTTGCCAATTACATGCCTGAAATGTAGAAACCTCACATTAATGGAACCTAAGCACAAACTGCATCATAATAAGTACATTTATCAACATCAAACTTTTCAAATTAAATTGAAATTGATTACTGAAATATTTATCTCATGGCACATACTTCTAGGCGGCAAAGAGGGTAGAGAAAGCTAGGTTACTCTAATGCATATATACTGACTTAGTGACTTTACTCTTTAGTCCTAAAACTAGAGGATACAACATTTTTCAAGTGAACTATGAGCAGAAACCCACATAAACAATGCGAACATGCTTGCTTGAAATTAAATATATATATATATTTTAAAAGAAGACTTGCAGCATAACAGAATATGCAAGAGGTAGATAATAAGTTTACCGTTCTAGGTTGAGTAGATAAGTCACATAAAGCGAGAATGATCTAGAACTCATATATCCTTTTGGCATCCAACACAAAAGACTAAGCAAGCTCTGACAAGCTGTAAACTTCATGCCTGTTAATTCTGTGGAAATATCTGCCAGCATCTTATGCGATAAATGAGAAATTGGTGTTCCCTCTGAAAGCTTATCAATAACAGGTTCGCTTCCTGGAATAGCCACTGCCAAGCTTCCAACTGAACTTAAAATCTCTTGCCAATCAGGTAATGAATTTAAGTTAACATCCCCAATTGAAAGATCACCAAATAATGGTAGGACTGATTTCTTCAACAGACAGCAAAATGTTGATGCCAAATGCCTGCGGACAAACTGGTAAAAGAGGCATATTATTGCTAAGTGGGTACAACAGTTTTCATAGAAAATGTGATACACAACAAATGGCTTCAAGCAGTAACAGGCTGTGCTTCAGCAAGAACTGCATCTGTGTTGCAGTTGGTGCAGATGTGTGAGCTGGTATGCATGAGAGAGAGATAAGAAAAGAAGAAGTTAGTATTCATAATTGATCTTACTTTATGTTCATACATAATGGAATTAGTTAGAAGTTCTGATGAGATTTGATGCAGAGTAATTTTATTCAGAAAACCAGCTTCATCAGCCTGGTTGTTTTCCCCATCTGTGAAGTTTCTTGTTATAGCAGGTAGACAAGTGCAGATGACATGGGAGAGGAATATCTTTAACTTTTTCTTGCCAGCATGAATGGACCAAATATCAATATTTTGACAAACAATCCACCAGATTGCAGTAGGCAATGACTTCTTGTTCATAGAACAAATACCTAAATCCCATTTATCACTTTCATCCAAAGCTTGGCCAAAGGTAGCCAGACAAGTTGCATCAGCAGTACTGTGGACTGAAATTTGATCATTACCCAATAATGAGAAGTAACTCATGATGAACTCAGTAAGACCCTCTGCCTCCTCCTTCAAATTAGAGAGGCATCTTCTCCACCTTTTGTTCCTTTTACAATACAATGCGAAGTTAGCATCATCAGACAACTTGACTTGGACAACACCATCAATTCTTTGCAATATATACTCCAAAGACTTTATCTGCCTGTTCAAATCAACAAGCCTCTGAAGAGCCATAGCATGCAATACATAAATCAGAGGAGAGCAATCCGCATCGCTGCCTTTAAGACAAATCTCAGAGACAGATTGAATAATGTCAAGAAGAGAAGCTGAAGGTTGGATAATCCAACAAAAATAGCCGTCATTTTTCCAATCAGTTCTTTCCATTAAATCTCTTCCAGAGTATGCTGTAAATGAATCCCACATTACTGCTGACATCTTTCTTGATGCATCTGGAGGCATAAGAGCGATTGCTTGCCTATATAAGCTTCGGCAGGACATGTATAAGCGAAAAAAGAACACGAAGACCCAATGGGTGGACACTCCAAAATTCTGCAAATCAGGTTTGTTGCCATCAGGTCTCTTATCAGAAGTTTTTCCTGTGATGTAAGAAAGGAACTCATAGACACTATTTGGCTCTGCAGCCAGAATACTCATGCAGGGACAAATAACAGTCATCAGGTCCTTTATAGATTGTCCAACAAGGCTACTGTTCCCAACTGTGACAGTCAATGAATCTAGCACTAATCCGTACATTTCAGACAATGATCTTCCAAAAAGTTCAGCTTGCAGATCAAAACAGAGCATCTTACAACTTCCTGTATGTGATTCCTGAAGTTTCATTCCACCTGCTGAACAAATTTTCATCCATTCCATGGACTCTGATAAGTCTATGCTTAATTGCCGAATACATTCACTTGCCTGCCCTTCTGGTATGGACTTAATACCATTGTGAATGGCTAGTTTAAACTCTTGTGCGCATAACAGCATTCCCACTGATTTTGCATATGTTTCACATGGTAAATAGGATGTGCAGGACCCAAAACAACCATAATTCTGTTCATTGCCGCTATTATACTCACATACTATAATAAGCCTCATGGCTTTACAGAGCGAAAATATGGTACTTCCCACCTAAAATAATTCAAAAATATATAAGGACAGGATATGAAAACCATCTAATGCAAAACAAGCAATCTAACTAACCATTTACCAAAAAAGAGAAGACAAACATATGAAAATGATACTGAATATGAAGGAATTAACAGAACGAAACTAACATATGATACAAGGAAAATATATGATCACCCACCCCTCTCACCCTGAACATCTTCCAACACAATAAGAACATAATAATAGGACAAGGAAGAGAAAATGACTGCAGACTAATTATTAGACAACAAATTTTGAAGCTGTAGATAATAATGCATCTACAAGCATTATGGAGTTGAACATTAAAACAAAAGAAAACACATGCTATCATATTGGAAATGATTCAACTAACCTGCCGAAGTTCACTATAAAGCTTAACCAGCTGACTTCCAAATCCTAGTATCTGGACAGTTAATGAGCATTGATCTGGCACATCCTTAAAAGAATGACAGAGTGCCAAGTAAGAAAAAACCATAAGCCATAAACTAGTCAAATCCTTCTCAATAACTTCATATTCAATATCCAAAAAGTACCGGACAGCAACAAAGAGCTGTTTTGCTAATAAAATTAACATCTCTTGCGTCTGGCTATCTGAATCATATATTAGCAAACGAAGTAAATTGGTGGAAAATGAAAAAATAGTATTATAAACCTTCTTCAAGAAATTAAGGAAAGCTCCTTCAGAGATATCCTCTGTTTTTATGTATAAATTTTCATTAAAAAGGCTGGCTAGTAAATGATTAATTGATTTGAGTGTACAGTGAACATCCGACAACAGAGGGCCTCCTTCTAATTTAGTTTGGAGGTAGCCATTCATCTCAAGAAAAAGGGGCTCCATAATCTGTACAAAAAAATCTAAAATTGATTCTCTTTTTTCCTTAGTCAAATTACTAAAGCCGTAACTATTTTTTGGAGGTACACTAGTACTATGGTGTAACATTTTAGAACTATGACCAGATAAATGCCTTGCCCTTTCAGTTTTCTCAGCCATCTTGGTCTCTTCAGACAATATTGAAGCTGCTTTTTGATTTTTCACTCTATTAACAAACAAATGGAATAGTTCCCCTAAGCTGTTCAATTCAGAATCCTTCTTGGAAGCCATAATCTTTTCCAGTTTATCAAACAAATGCCTGTGGTAACTTTTAATGACTGTTTTTGAGTGTTTCACTTCTCCATCATTGGATGCAGAATATTTTCCTGTACTGTGTAAGCTCAGAAATCCGTCAATGTGGATTGAATGAAACAGTCCCTGTGATAAAACCACTTCCACTATAGTCAACAATTTTTCTGTCCAACCAGCATTGCATCCATCAGAATGAACATGCAGCACACCTACTAAATGCAATAGAGGCCCAAGAAGTTCATCTACAAAATCATGAAATCCATTTTTCCGAGGTGGGTGGACCCTTAAAAATTTGGCAAATGGCTCAAGCACCAAGCAAGAGAACCTGAGGGCAAAAGCACCAGCAGCACCACCAACAAGGTTCTCATCATAAATTTTGCGCACCAACTCAAGAACTGCACAAACAGTAGAAACCCATAAATCCAAATTTTCATTAGACAAGCCACCATGAGATAAGAATACCAGAGAAACACAATCCAGGACAACACCATACAATTCAAACCCTTCACCAATAAACACCAAATCTCTAGAATGTAACGACATTTCTGTGATTAAAGACAATGCATTTCTCGCAACACAACAGAAAGCTCGCAAAAGATTCCGCGAGAGACTTAAAGAAACTTGCAATTTCAAAGATTCTTCCAAACAATACTTGAAAATCAACCAGCATCTATGATCTAAGCATGCCTCAATAACACTTTTCTCTATTAAAATTTTCTTATCCGTAGAAATCAACAATGACTGAACCCAATCGTTGATAAAAACTACAAGTCGTGATGCTTTAACTGTTTCATAATCTTCTTCACTTTCAATAGCTCCTCCTTTTGCCTTCGAATTCACATAACTGAAAGCTAATTCAACCTTCCTGTCAAAGTATTATTTGCTTTAATTCAATTCAAAAAACCACATAAACTCAGTTTCGAAACTCAAAAATTTCAGTGCATGTGAAAGAGAAAGAGACTAACTTTTGAAGGTCAATTTCTTTGCTCTGGAGCCATAGAACCAATTGGAGATTCCTCCATGGAAGCCCTACTTCAATCGTATGATCCAATTCATTCGGTTTTGAGCTTTCAGCTACTTCGTGCACTTCCTTCTCGTTCTGTGGCTCATCACTTCGGTGCTTTTTTGGAGGTTTTGGTTTCTCGGCGCTGGTTAGCTTCCGTTTCTCCTTCTTGTTTGCTGATTTCTCTGCTAAATCAACCATTACTGAGTGCAGTTTGCTGATTTCTTCTTCTTGTTTACAGTTTTGATCTTTTGATTTTTGCTTAAAGCGAAAGGGTTTTTGGCTGTTGGTGCTAGGGTTTTAGTTTGTTACCGAAACGGAACCCAAAACATGTTTTGATTTTACAAGTGAACTAGCGTTACGGTACCAGGGTACCAGGATGCTTAAAATCTTTTAAATTTATAATTTTATTTATTAAAAATTTTATAAAAATTATAAGTTTAATGATTTATTATTATTTAACCCTTAAAATTTCATTTAATTTATAAGTTAGGATATTTACTTGAAAAAACAAAATTAATTGTTTCTATTTCTTAAAAGTTGTTTGGAAAATATTTTCGTTATTTATCTAGTAACACCAAAAAAAAATTAAATTTATATTTTTTTATACAATATGGGTAGTCTTCTTCTTTAATGTTTTTTCACTAAATTAGTGATAACTTACTCGAATATGAGATATCTCATTTTCTACACCTTAAAGAAAATGAAAAAATCAACCAGATCACACTTGATTGGTAAATTAAATTTATATTAAGTCATCTCATCAAATTTTTTTTATGTCACTGTATTTTTGTAATTTCTCATTAAAATTTATATAAATTAACATATATAATATATTTTTATTTTTTTTTATGGTCCAAATATAATTAAACTTAATCCATATATTTTTTTTATATTTTTAAAAGTTTTTTTAAAAAATAATACTTAAATTTAATAAATAATAATAATAATAGTTCACATATATTAAAATATTTTTAAAAATAAAAATTTTATGACTAAAATCTACATATAATACAGCCTCACTGATAATTTATAATTAATCTATAAAAAAATTAAAGGAAATAAAAATAAATATTATGATACAAATATTATTGTTAGCAAACTTCTCGCCCCAATACTCAAATTAAAGTGTGTTATACAATTTTTAAAAGTTATAAAAAAAAAACTAGCAAAACTATAAATTTTGAATAAATTTGTTTACTCAAAAACTAAAATGATATAAGGTTTGTAAATAATAATTTATAATTTTTTTAACTAGTAGACATATTATATGATAACAAATATGTTAAATCAAGTATTATTCAAGCCAGCATCCTCTTGCTCTCTATAGTAAGCTTTAGAATTCTCCCGTTCTATTAGCAAGTCTTTGTCTTGAAATTCTTTTTCCCTAGCAGAGTAA
The DNA here is from genome assembly GCA_949750685.1 of Vernicia montana. Taxonomy (NCBI): domain Eukaryota; kingdom Viridiplantae; phylum Streptophyta; class Magnoliopsida; order Malpighiales; family Euphorbiaceae; genus Vernicia; species Vernicia montana. The sequence continues at coordinate 18,916 of CATKHJ010708390.1, forward strand.
TTATTCAGAATTGTGAGATGGATCATCCAGGTGAACGAGCTGAAACAATTGAGGAACTCTATGCATGACTTACCCTTGCAAATGAAGAAAGTGGAACTCTTGAGTATAACTCAGTAATAGGACATAAAGAAAACCAAGATCTCCAATCGTGCTTAGTGGGGAGATTTATAACAGAAAAATCTATAAACTTCATGGCAATGAAGAATACGTTGGCTTCAATATGGCTACCTGTGAGAGGAATGTGCATTAAAGATTTGAACAAAAACCTTTTCCTATTTCAATTATATCATAAACTGGATATGGACAGAGTGCTTAGAGATGGTCCTTGGACTTTCGATCAACATTTGTTGGTTTTGAATAGACTGGAACAAGGTTGTCGGCCTCAACAGGTGCCTCAATTTGAAGTAGGGAATTGGGCACAGGCATATGATCTTCCCTGCAAGTTTATGTCTAAATGTGTTGCTAAAGATATAGACAATTTTATTGGCAAATTCATAGAAGCAGATCCTAACAATTTTGTGGGGGAATGGCGTTCGTATATGAGGATCAGAGTGGTTGTGGATATTAGGAAACCTATCAAAAGGAGGATGCAGATCAAACTAGTGGGGGGATCATAGTCATGGGTGAATTTTAAATATGAGAAGCTTCCCACATTTTGTTTCTTCTGTGGAATGATTGGCCATTTCTGAGAAATTTTGTGGTAAGTTTTTTAATTTATCAGAAAAATTCCCTGATAAAGAAGTCACCAGACTGTTTGGTTCATGGCTGCGTGCTCCTACACATAGGGTGCGAATACAACTGGTGAGAGATGGCTCCGAAAAATCCCACCGGAAGAGAAGGCCGGCGAAAGTTCTCAGAGCTGTGATCCTATGATGGGAGATGCGGAGATCATGGCAGTGAAAGTGGTGAAAGGGAAGAAAGTGGGAGATGATGGTGGGCATTACCATAATGGAAGCGAAGATAATAGAGTTGATAAGGGAGTGGGAAATATAGCTAGTGAATCTTCTGGGATAAATGTTGATTCAGCAGTTAATGGGATAGTGGCTTATGTGAATAAAGATGCTGAAAGGGTTATTGTTGTTGACCAAAATAGACGTCGTATGGCTATAGTAGTTGATAATAAGATGGATATTGGTGAACTTGAAGGCCTAATATCAGAAGCAGCTCAAATTGTCCAAAAAAACTTAATTGGGGAAGGTCATGTAGATCAAGCCCGCCTAGCATTATGATCACTGTAAGTTGGAACTACCGTGAGTTGGGTAGCCCACGGACAGTTCAGGGAATTTTGGATTTAGTGTCCAAATTAAAACCCAATTTGATATTTATTATGGAAGTGAAAGTGCAACGCGGTAAGGTGGAGGTGGTTAAACAAAAGTTAGGGTATGAGGGACTTTTCTTTGTTCCATGGGTCAATAATGGTGGAGGGATTGCACTTATCTGGAAGGAAAAGTCTATGACTAGATTACTAGGCTGCTCAAAAATTTTTATTGATATTGTTATTTCGGTTCCTAGGATGATGGATTGGAAACTCACATGTTTCTATGGCTTTCCTGAAAGGCATCTTCATTCAAGCTCATGGGAACTACTTCGAAATCTCTCTCACAAATCTACTTTTCCTTGGTGTTGTATCGACGATTTCAATGATTTACTCTCACAATCAAAGAAAAGGGGTAGAATTTCACATCATACTCATCTCATAAATGGGTTTCGAGCTACTATTGACTATTGTGGATTGGTTGATTTAGGGATGAAAGGTCATGGGTTTACTTGGGAAAAGGAAAGAGGAACGGCGAATTTTGTTGAAGAAAAATTGGATCAAGCTCTTGTTAATTCCTTATGGCAGAACTATTTTGCTAGTGTTGAGTTTTCTAATTGGGAGGTTGCCTCCTCTGACCATAGTGCAATATTCTTAAATTTTCTTCATGTGCAGGTGGCTAGAAAATTCTGCTTCAGATTTGAAAATTCATCGTGCCTTGAACCTGATTGCAAGGAAATTATTTCTAATTGTAAGGAAAAATTGGAGGGTCTTGATGTTCAACAAAAAATTGCAGGCTGTGCTAAAAAGCTTCGGGTTTGGGGTGATGGTGTTAGGCGGCAGTTTAAATAGAAATTAAGAGGTGCATACAACTATTAAATACTCTCAAAGCCAATCCTCAATCAAACCAGAATCAGATTACTGAGACACGTCAAGAACAAGACAAGTTATTAGCTTAAGAGGAAGAATTTTGGATGCGGGTATTGGAGATTTTGATTTTTGAACATAAAATAAGTATAAAAGCTTTGATGTGTAAAATAGTGTATGTGAAATGAAAACAAAATTCTAGATGGAAATGTCCTTTGATCCTATAATGAATTATTCGGTCATATTAATTAAATTAGGGTTATTTAATATTAATTTTATTAAAACTTACAAATGATTTATTTATATATGGAAATGATTATATATGAAATTAAAATGAATAGTTTGAATTGAAATTTGGAACTTTAGGTCATTCGATGATATTAATAAATTAGGGTTTTAATTCTCAAGAAAAAAATAAAAATATTATTTCAGCTTATGTGTATAAATTGAACATATATGAATTTGATTGAATGTGAAACTAAAGCTATGAATTAAAGGATTGAAAAAGGATATTGTGACCCTAGAACATATGGCCATAATGAGATTACATGAATATGTTGCTAAATCTAATTTGAATATATATATGTCAAGTGATATTTGGTATGTTAGATTCAAAGTGATTGATTATTAGTAAAATATTACAATGTTAGGTAATAAGTTAGATTATTAAAATTAAAATTTTGAGGAATTAAGTTGAGGATTAGTTCATTTTGAATTTTAAGTACCATATTACAATATGTAATTTGAATATAATGATTTATGTAGAATCAATAGGTAATCAAAAGAAAGAAGAGGATCGTGAAGGTGATAATCATTCGTGTTGTCTGTATTGAAATTTAGCAGTTTAGGCGATGAGGTGAGTAAATAATTTACTAATATGGTATGTGCATTTCATTACATTTCTTTAATCTTTGCAAAACCCCTTCGGATATGAAAATCCTATAATTGTTGATATTACCATATTCTTCAATTCTTGAAAAAATCATAGCAAATTATGAGTTTCTTGATTGATTAAATCTAAATTCACTATTATAAGTCCTGCTAGGGTTTCTTGTTGAAAATGTTCATCCAATTGTTGACTCAAATGAATCACATTATCTTGAATCCATTTATTATCGAAATTGACCTTATGTGTTTTTTGTTACCTGAACCATGTCATATGTGATATATGAGATTCCAATTGCAAACAGAAATCCCCGACTGATGTGGGTAATACATTAGACTATGTGCACACTAGAAAACCCGTAGATGGGGTGTATGCATCCGAACCTCAACTAGGAGGGGTGGTCCTAGCCGTAAGACCTGTTCAGTTTTATGCTCTATATGTGTTATATGTGGGAGTAAGTAAGGCACAAGCCGCTACTCCATTTTTTATATATGTGAATATGTGGGAAGCACTCCGCTTCTAAATTATTTGATTTCTGCAAAAAAAATATATGAGATTCATAAATGTCATTCCATAATCTCGTAAATGTCCTTTCATAATGAGATTATTTGATATCAATACCTATCATTGTCCTTGTTCCTGCCTGCATATCATATTAGTGGATTATTTGCTCACTGAGATTTTTTTCACTCCGTGGTTTATAATGTTTTTCAGGTACTTAGAAGGTAAAATCAAGGTAATTCTCAAGTTATCTTCCTCACTTGATGTAATACCTGTGAACCCTCAATTTTGCACCTCCAAAAATTATTTCTGAATTCACAGAACTGATTAGAATATTTTTTCTAGTCAAGTCAGCACTTTTTCGATCCTGATCGGATAACCTGTATCAGACAGTATTTTTTCGAAACTGACCGGATTTTTCTCAAAACTGACCGACTAAATGACCCAAAAATATTTCCAAGCCTACCAGAGCGGACTGGAATATTTTTCCATCAAACCTGATATTTTTTCAAGCCTGACCAGACTTTCTGTACCAGACAGCCTTTTCTCAAAACTGATCAAATCTCTCCTAAAACTGATTGCCAAAATGTCCGATAATTAATTTCGGACCCAACGACACTGACCGATAATTTTTTAGACTTCAGAATAGCCCAAAAACTGACCCGAAAACTCCAAAAACTGACCCGGAGACCCCGAAAACCCAAAAAAAAATGACCTAAGGAGCGCAGCCATGTGGTGTCCTCTGGGAGGGCCTGCGGATCCGCAAAGGCTCTGCGCGGATCCGCAAGGCCTCCATGCGGACGTCCTCGAACTCACCATGCGGATCCGCAAGATGACCTGCGGCGGCCGCAGGTAACC
>CATKHJ010708571.1:0-10023 GCA_949750685.1 Vernicia montana
AATGATACTTTTGTCAATTGAATTTTTTTTAACAAACTATGTTCTTACCCTAACCATTTTCTCTTTGAAAATAACGTTACCCTATATATATATATATATGCTTTTGCTATTATTATTAGTCATTTCACACTTACAAGAACAATAAATTAAATAAATAATTTTACAAACTAAATCTAAGTAGAAAATAAATAATAAAATTATTACAGCCTCATTAAAAACTAACAATTGTATTTTAATCCCTAAATAAGAAATTTAACTACAGACTAGTCCTTAGCAAATTACACAAAAGCCCAAAAAAATTACGGAACTTCTTCATTTGGGCCATCTTCCTTATTTGTAACACTAGTCTGTCACCATGGTTCACTATGTGATTTTCCACAAAACTCTTTCTTCTCTTGAAGACTCAAGTAAACCCAGATAATGAATTAGAAATTTAAACATAAATTGAAAATTTTAATTAAAGAGTTTTAGATACAAAAACATAATCATAAATTTGTATATCTAGCCCCAACCGGACTAACCCATCCATATCAGACCAAACCAAAGACACCGACCACTACAAAAACCACCAATTCAACCCTCCAGCCACCAGAACACCCAAATCACTCTATATCACTAAATAAACAAAGATCCAAAACCACAAAGTTTTTTCATGTCAAATCCAAGCCGAGAATCAACAAGGAACAAAGAAGAATTTGTAAACTCAAGTGATACATAAAGTAGACATAGAACAACTAAGACAAGCAAAAATAAAAAGAGGAAAGAAGGGCTTAACTTCGCTGGAGGGAGGTCCCTGTAATTCGCCGCCGTCGTCACTATCACCAGTAGGTGGCCACGCTCGGTGGAAGTCCCTCTGTTGCCGCTCCTCTCCTTTGCCATTTTGCCTCTCTCTTCTTCTCTCTAAAGATTTCTCTAAACCTAAAATGAATGAAAATGAAGTTAAAGATGAATATATACTTGGGGTGAAAAGGGAGAATAAAACTATAACCAAAACGGCGTAGTTTTAAGAAATTGAAATTATGTTTTGACCCCTCGAATGGCAATTACAAAATGATCCTTATTTCTACTATAAAGGTTAGTGATCGATTTGATACAACTACCATAGTTTAGTGACCTCCATAGTACATAAGTGACGTGGTATCTGACGAGGCAATAATAGGTGATGTGGTGATGATGTGTCATGCTGACATGTCTAATCTGTTGACATGGCATGACACGTTAGTATATTGACTAAAATTTATCTTCAATCCGGCCAGATGACCATATATTGATATAATTTTGAAAGGTTAGTGACACATCTGAGACGAAAAAACGGTTAGTGACTGATCGGATCTAGATTAAATAAGTTGATTTGGGCTGGATCTTAGTAATTGGGCCTTGAAGTGGATAGCCTGCAAAGATAGAACACAGTCAAAAGGGCTAGGCTTTTAGCCTGGAAAAGAACCTCCGACGATCAAATCAGTAAAGGTTAGCCAATTGGCTGCAAAAGAAGGAGATTTCTCTTCTCAGGCTAGATAGCTCAAGAGCTTTTTAGTGAGAGAAAGGAGATGAGAGAGTTGCAGAGTTCAAGCTACCTGTCTCAAGGGTTCCTTCATCCTTTTTGTATGCCTTTTCCTACTAGGTACAGGTAGCAGTTGATGGAAAGGAGGAATGTCTTCTGATTGGTGAAGTTGGTACATAGGCTCTAAAGGCTAGAGTCTGGATATGTCTCTTGTCAAGTAGCATGCGGTTGGTGGTGTCAGGAAGCATGAGTGCGCCGCTTGAACACGAATTTTCTTTGACATGGGCAGGTTGACGTTGGTATCTTATGACATCAACTTCAGTTGGGAAGCTTGTTGAACAAGCTTCATTATTGTGAGGAAAGGCGAAAAACTTTGGATAGGGGCGAAGAGGCAGCTTCGCTTTGGATCTTGGGGGTATGATCCCTTGGGCTTGTCCTTGGTGGGCCTTCTTTTGGATCTTGATCATTCTCTTGTTGAGTGAGATACATGGTCATGGTGGGCCTAGGTTGCCTTTGGGGCCATATCTTTACTGATTATTTTTGTCCCTTATCAGCGACTAATTTGATACAACCCCTATAGTTTAGTGACCTCCATAACAATTTACCCAGAAACTTCTAGCTCCTTTGTTTTGCTTCCTCTCTAGTTAACCAATGGGATTGATGTTTATAAATTGCTAAAAATGGAAGTGATGATCTACAGTGGGTCATAGCCCGATGCTTCTACCAAAGTAGGTAAGGTGAAGGAGAGAGAAGCAAAGTAGAGTAGTGGTGCTTCAAGCGAGGAAAGAGGGAAGGGGAGGTAACAAAGGGTTGACGTGTGGCTTTAAAATATTTAAAAATATTGAGTTAGCATGCCACGTTAGCTTTTCGTTAATGGTTCTAATGGAAGCTAGCCTAAATTAAGGACTATCAAGTGTCCGCTACTCAATAATATTTAAGTAACGTTTTAAAATTGGAGAACCATAATATGCATTAATTGAAAGTTCGAGGACCATAATTGAAATTTACCTTTACTACACCATTAAAACTTTGTAACTTGCTATAGGTATGTATGTACTCTATAAATATTGGTTCTCATAACTTTGTAAGACACACCTAATGAAATATAGAATTCTCCATTTACATTTCTTGTTCTTGTATTCTTGTTTAGTTTACTACTTCATTTGCTTAATTTCATAACATTTAAAAAATTATTGAACTTTTGTTTTATTAATTTTGAACTAATTTAATTTCAAACATTTAAATTTTAAAATGGTATGATTTGATGATATAATTTAAAAATTATGTATGTATATGTATAAATTTATTGTGTATATATATAATGAAATATATTTAACTAATATAACAATATTATATTTAAAAGAATTATTAAACTAATTAATCAAACTTCTTATAAATTGAAATATCTTATTAGGATTTAATTGATTTGAAATTAGTTGAGCTCAATTTATTAAAATTGATGATGTATAACAACATATTGTACATACTTTTTTCTTATTTTTAGCATTTATTTTTCATTAATTCTATTAAATTAACATTTAATTAATTAAAAATCAATTGAATTAAAATTTTAAATTGAGTGATGTGCTAACAAATTGTTAAAACCGTATATATATGGATTAACAAATTGTTTCCTATAGCTCTATTCTGTCTCATTAACAGAGCTTTGACTGTCTCCATGGAGACTAAAACTTGTGAAGTATTTATTTTCTAAACAGAATTCTAATTTGCTATTTTTTCAACAAAAAAAATTAAATTTGTTTGTTTTGTTGTTGTTTTTTTTTTTTTTTTTTTTTTTTAATAATAATGTTTGTTTTGTTAGTTTGGTAGTTGTAATTTGTCAGGGAAAAAAAATAGTAAAATTGAATATACTGCAATAAAATGAAGACTAGCTACATATTGGTTTGTAATATAGAAAGCAAATAATACTTTATATGTAAAAACCCAAATCAAAAATCAAATTCCAAAATTTAACAAAATAATAAAGTTTGAAAACATAACAAAACTTTCCCTAAAATAGCTAAACTAATTAAAATAATATTATAGCAATTGCAGAGTAAAGTCTTATTTCTTTCCAAGAACAGGGAACTGTATGGGATCCTCAATATCAAGAGCTGGTTTAGCCTCCACCACACTAACTTTACCCATAAATTTTCCAGGAAAAGCTATTTGATTAGGTATGTGATAAGCTTCAACAACTTGAGCAGGATTTCTATGCTTGTTTTCTTCTTCAGGTTTCATCTTGTTCTTGTCAGAATTAGAGAAATTGTTCTTGCCATTATTACTCAGAGCTTGAGGTTGAGCTTGAACTTGATCGATGGTTTTAGGCTTACGAAAGATTAAATTCCTCCTCAAAACCTCTTCAGGAAGAATTAGAGGTTTTGGTGGCATTGTCACAGTAGGGGTAACAGATTGGCTTTGTGGTTTCTTTGTAGTCTTTTTGGCAGATTGTGTCTTGGCGGCGGTGATGGTGGTGGTAACGGCGGCTGCAGCTAGTTTTAATGCGGCCTCATCATCTAAGGCAGCAAAAGAGTTTCCCAGAGTAAAAGCCATGTTGACGCTACTACAGTTTTACTTGAATAAATTTGTTTATTGAGATTGGTAGAAACAATGTATAGCAACCCACCCTTTCTATATACGTGCACAGCACTAAGTGGTCTTTTTCCTATCTTGAATTGGATTTGATTTTTATTCTTTTCCAAGCTTGAATTGGATTTAATTTTTGTTCTTTTCAAAGCTTAAGCTTGAATTGGATTTGATTTCAGTCCTTTTCCAACCTTGAATGGGATTTGAGATTTTAAAAAAAAAAAAAAAAAAAAAAAAAAAAGAAGCTACAAATGGTAACGAGTCAAAACATATGTATTTTTTCCATCTCTCAAACACAAATAATACAATGTGATCTTATTTTGGCTTTTGCAGTGCCTTCAAAGAACTGAGGCTGAGTTTGAGAAATTGCAGAGGGAGGTGACAGGCGGAACTATGAAAAACGAGTCTCCTAAATGTCTATTTGATATTGAGTTGAGTCTTGTGACCTATTTTTGAAAATTCCATTTTTAATTTTTTTTAAAAAAAATTTAATCGCTTGTGATAAAGCATGATTTAGAAAAAGGTAGAAAATTCAGTTTTTCCCAAAATTATGGTCTCCTAAGCTCTATAGAGTTAAAAAAACAATTTACTAAAAGCATTTTGAAGTCAATACCAAACACACTTAGATATAGTATGATGGAATGCAGTGGAATAAGTTGAAGTTGAGTGAATGCATTACAAGATCAATCCACCTTTCTAAATTAGGAACAAGCTGAAGTTCAGTAATTGACCTGATTTACTTTGAGTGATCACCATAACCATCTCATCAAAAGAACCATGCAAATAAGACCAAAAACAATATCCATGCTGTAAAATAAAACAATCAACCAAACCAAAATTCACAAGCTCCACAAATTAATTAAGAAATCCCAAAATTTATGAAGCAAAAAAACAAATGCAGAATCTCATTAGATATATAAACTAATGAACTTCAATTATTAGATATATAAACTAATGAACTTCAATTTCCATCCATTAATTTTTTTTAATTCAATAATCTGAAATTGTAATTTCACACCTCTACTTAACATCGTAACCAAAAGAGAAGACACACATGGTTCCTCATTCCTCAATAAACAATTAGCAAAAACTGCACCATATCTTCTTCAGTTTCAATAACCAACCTGAACCAAGTAAAATCCCATCAAGCCATATCTAATATCCCATAGAGATACCCAATGGGCACAAATAAATACAATTTCTTCTTTCTCAACAACTCCTAAATGCCAAGCCACTTATTTTCAGATCCCAGCCACCTCTCTTAACAACTCCTAAATGCCACGCCACTCATTTTCAGATCCCAGTCCCCTAGCTGCCTACCTACTCGTGCCCGTAGTTCAATCAGGGGTCAAGAGCATGGTCTGGCGGAATAACACACTACCAATACCCAATTAAAAGCTTCATGTAAAGGCATCCCCCCAGTCCCCCACCCTCATCCCTCACATTCATACAAATATTTGGTAAGCAAGTTCACTTAAGATCAGAGTCATAATAAAAGTTCATAAAGAGCTAATTTTCAATAATCTTAAAGGTATAAAAACACCTCTTAGCAAGCAAGTATCATGACTCATGCCTGCCTCGGTTTGTGGGTTTCATCACCAAGTTCACACATGTTTAGCCTTACATGTGATGAGCCTTTAGATAAGGTTCAATTGATTTGATGGTATATGTACTCCACTCTTTATCACCTAATTTTAGGCAAAAAGTTCAGGTGTGTATGAGAAACAAGCATCTAGTATATGCCAATAATCCAGAAATATGCAAAACTATGGTAAGCTTTTTCCTACTGATCTTTAAGGATGTGATATTGTTTTCTATGAACTATGATTGTTTATAATCAATTTTGGTATTAACTATACAAAGTTTCCAACGATATCAACCAAGACCAACAAATTAAAAAAAGCTACAAGTTCCAAATAAAGTGGGAGCCGCATCGGTTGAGGACAAGTGGAAACCTAAGGAGGCTCCAGTTAGGTAGGTTGAGCACATCATATTAGAAGAGAAGAAGAAAGGAAGGGGTTGCCTAAATTAACTTGGAACAGAAAAAATTCATTATCAGGAGATGTGGCCCAAAAATCTTTTAGAGTGGAAATAAAGAATTCATATAGCCGACCCCAATTAATTTTGGGATTAAGGCTAAGTTGAGTTGTTGAGTTGAGTTGAACAATCAGATGGACCAAAAGTCAAAAAAAGAAATTATGAAATCTAAACCAAATTCATCAATCACACAATCATAAAATAGACATGAAATAATACAACATTGTTATTAAAGCAAATATCATCCAAATGTGCACTGCAACATTTGAAGAAGAAACGCTAACCCTAACCCTAAAATCCCAAACACAAAATATTTTTTTTTTCTTTCAAATTGAAAGGTTTACTTATCTTTAGTAGAAACTCCATATTTCTCCTGCATCTTAGCAATCTCTTCCTCTTTCTTCTTCTGATCAAACTTTTTGCTCATCTTCGCTTGTTGATAATACAAAACAATCAGATACCTATTCGCAACATTGAAACCCGACAAGTGATCCACCGCCGTTTTGGCGTCGTAGATATCTTCATAAACTACAAACGCTGTTCCTCGAGTGTCCTTGTTCGTGCCAATTCGGATTTGGCGAATTGCTCCGTACTTGCCGAAGATGTCGTACATCTCCTCGCTTGATATGTTGAAGGGAAGGTTTCGGACGTAGAGGACTCTGTTCACCTCCGGCGGTAGCCGGGTGTTGCCTTTCCGGAGACTGATTGTGGCCATCGAGGATTTGGAGGAAGAGTTGGCGGTTTTTGGTTGCTGAGAAAGTGAGGGAAAGATATTTTCTAGAGAAGGCGGTGGTATTGGCTTGAGTTTTATTAATAAATGACGACGCCACGACGGATAGTAGGGGTGATTTTGTAATTTTAGTCACATTGTGACACGGTGTCGTTTCTTTTTCTTTTTTTAAATGTAAATTACAATAATGATAATAATACTAATTAAAAATAAAATACATGTGAAATACACTCTTAAATCTCATAATTTTTAAAAATAAATTAAATAATTAATTCTTTCATTATAATATATAATAATAAACTTTACTAAATTTTGATAATTTGTGAAAAAATTCCTTTATAAATTCTAAAATGATTTATTAAGACTCATATTTGAACTAGTTTTATACCCGCAGACTGTATATTATTTTTATTTTAAAATATAATGAAATAATTTAGTAAAATCATAATTTTATTTTATATGCATTTTTAAATTTATTGTTTAATAAAAAATATTTTAAAATAGTATATTATTCAACATTATTGCAAATATGCCAAAGAAAAAAAAATCTCAAATTCAATTTTCTATTTTTTATAGTCGCAAATTAAATAGTGGGACAAACTACTATAAAATTCTTGATTTAACCATATAAGAAATTGCATATTCAATTTTCTTTTCTTTTCTTTTCTTTTTCTTTTTTTTTTTCTGTTATCTAACTAAATAGTTTAAAGACTAAACCAAATTAAAATGTCAAAAAAAATTTGATTTGGTAGTTTCTATCGATTTATTCAAGTTTGTAAGCCATCAATATTTCTTGGTTGTATAGAAAGATATTTGTTTGAGACTATTGCACTTGCATCCAACTATATTTGCTTCATAATTGCAGTTTGATATTTTTCAAATCCATATCAGGTCTAATTGCAATTCTACTTCCTTAATATTTATTATAAATATAATTATATTTTATCTACTAAATTCCATCAAGAATCCATATGGCTACCAAACAAATTATATAAAATACAAAATAAAATTTGTATTACTACAACAAAATAACATAACTCAAATGGAAATATATCTCATTAATTAATTTATTCTTATAGATATTGAGTAGCTAGCATACTCATAATACATAATACAAAGTTGTTAGTAGAAAAATGATATTTAATAAAAGAGCTTGTTATAATTCGAATCTCTAATCTTCAAATCCACTTAAGATCTGTTAAATTACATGATGAACATATGATTTATATTAATGAATTGGTAATTACAAAGAGAAATACAATAATATTTATAAAATTACAAAGAGCCATTTATGGCTTGATTGGAGGAAGACTAGGTGTGCAGATGGAGGAGAGCTTGGTTAGCAATGCACATAGAGTGATTGACAATGGCAAGGTAGGTTTGACAATGGTAATGGTAGTTGGCCACCATTGTTGATTTCTTCATATCCTTTTCACACTAACACCCTCCCTCAAACTCAAAGTGGTATCGTAGATGCCAACTTGAAGTTACTCAGTAGATTCGAAAAACGGGTTGAAACAGAAAACAGAATACATAGTAAAAAACTAGTAGAACATACTGAAAACAGAAAATAAATACATAAACTGATAACAGTAGTAGAACTGAAAAATAAATTCAAAGATAACCAGAGTCGGAATCTGGTGACAGAGATCTGATTTGAACACGTGGCTGAAAACGTGGTAACAGGAGGAGCCATCTTAATGGCAGAGCACAGATTGGATACGTGGCGGAACACGTAAATAATAGGAGACAGAGTCAGATTCTGGTAAAATTGATACCAAATCTAGATTCAAACATAGTCTGAAATAGATAAAACAGAAGCCTTAAAGGGCTTTTGAAGGCCAAAAAATTAATTAAGACGGCCCAAATAATGAGATAAATTTTGAAGCTAATAAATCAGATACCAGAAATTGATTCAGAAGGGCAAAATGGATTCAAAAAATGCCCAAAATAGAAAATTGAGTCACTAAGTGACAAAACAGAGACCGAGAATAAATTCAGAAGGTCTGTAAATTTCAGGAACCAGGAATGGTTCATTCAGAACCTGTCGAAAAGGGGTTGAACCGATCGGTTAAAGAAACACAGAAAATTGAGAAAATGATGGAAAATATAGATAACAATAGAATTTTGCAAAACAAACTGCAAAATTGATTTCAGAAGGTTGAAAAACCTTGGGAACTAATAAAGGTTCATTTAGAACCGATCAGAAGAGGGTCGAACCGGCTGATGGAAAAACATAAAAAATAGAGGAAAAATTAAGAAAATTAATTTAGAGATAGAATTTTGCAAAATAGACTGCAAAATTGAACTCAGAAGGTCCAAAAATCTTGGGAACCAGTCTGAGTTTGCTGAAAATCGGTATAAAAATCACTGAACCGGTTGGGATAAGCAAACTGGACCGATTCGGTCAGACATAGAACCAGACCGGAGGGCAGGTCGAGTCAAAACGGATCGGGTCGGACTGGAGCAGACCGGGTCGGATCATAACTCGAAGCGAAGCTGATGACCCGTGGGTCAGCACGCGGGTCGGGTCTGATCCGAGATGGGCGTGGTGACGTGGCAGTGATGACGTGGCTGGAGCTGGCCCACGTTGGACACGTGGCATGATGTGACTGGGCCACGTGGATGACACTTGGCCGCTGGTGATTGGCTGAGAAAACTGGTGATGATGAAATGGGTCCCACGTATGACACGTGGATCCTTGCTTTGCAAAGCGTGTGTAAGTCTTTCGTTTGAGGTCCGAGTTCCGCCTCCAACAGAGAGAAGGTGGAATTAAGATCCGAGAAGCAGCTCCATCCGTTCGTCCCCAAGCTTCGTAGGCGTTAGGTAAGTCTCAATCTCTTTCTTCTTTATTTGCTTTTATTTATTTATTTATTTATTTATTTATTTTGGGCTCTTTGCCTAATTCTTATTCATCTACTCCATCGCTTTCTAATTGATTCACTTAGGGTAGTTAATTAAAATCTGATCTAATTAACTCAACTTGGTAAATTAATTAATCAATCAATCAACCCTCTGTAATTCAATCAATCGAAACATGATAAAATGCTAAGACTAAACTAAACCCTTCGCAAGAAGAAAGAACTGCGTGGGTTCTGATTCCCATTCAAAGGGATACGTAGGCATGCTTGGTCCAAGCATCGAATCCAATTAAAATCAACCAACTTCT
>CATKHJ010708583.1:0-10382 GCA_949750685.1 Vernicia montana
CAAAACACACTCACCATCGCCCTTAAAACACAAGCAGACACCTTCACCAATGCTCTCAATACCCAATCCGCCAACTTCACTAATGCTCTCAACGCCCAACATCAGGCCATCATCAACCAGGTCAAGGAAATGACCAACACCACTGCCTCTCTTTCTCCTACTCATGTCGAGCCTACTCCCACTCAGGCCGGCACAAACTATGCCCCTACTTTCACTGCCCCTCCCATTATCGATCTAACTGATAAGGGGAAGGCTCCTGAAACTCCTACTTCTCCCCCTCTGGATTTGAATGCTACTGTTCCATCCCCCACCACAAATCATTTTCAAAGTGGGGACTTTTTTAGCTTTCTAGAAGCTAAGAAATTAATGGAAAAATTTGAGGCTATGAGAGGACCCTAAAAAATATCAAGAAATATGAAGACATGATAGATGTCGATTCTCTGGCTCTCTTCCTGAATGCAAGGGTTCCACCCAAATTCAAACTGCCGATCATGGACAAGTTAAATGGCACCACATGCCCCAAGACTCATCTAAAAATGTATGTAGGTGCTATAAAACCATTTGGAGTGGATGACGAGCTCCTTGCTCAGTTGTTCCAACAATCCTGACCGGAGTTGCTGTAAAATGGTTGCTAGATCTCGACCAAAACCACAAGAAAATTTGGGATGACATTTGCAATGCATTTTTCAAGCAATACTACTACAACATCGAGGTGGATGTCACCCGTCGAGATCTAGAAACAACCAAGCAGAGATCAGGAGAGTCCTTTACCGTGTTCCTTACAAGATGGAGGACCAAAGCAGCGCAAACGGTGAACCGCCCGTCGGAAGAAGAGCAGATTGACATCATTGTCAAAAATCTCCTCTCTCAGTATCTCGCAGACTTCAGGGCTCTCATCGCCACTGCTACCAAGATGGAGGATCTGATCCAATCAGGACGAATCAAGGATGAATCCTTTAGTTCGAGGTATCACAAGAACAACAATTACACAACCAACTCCACCACCCAAAGAGGAGAGGACGTAAATGCTGTCTCTTATCACCAGCCAATGAGGTTGGAGTCAAGGAGGACTTTCTCCAAGCTAGGCATGCCCCTCAGCATCGTTTACAAGAAAGCCCTAGAGGCTCATCTGGTTAAGCCCCTAGAACCACGAGCTCCTCCAAACCTCTTGCCCAAAGGCTACAATGCAAACGAGCATTGTGATTACCACTGTGAAGCGGGGTACAAGACTGACGCATGTAAGGCTCTGAGACGCAAAATTTAGGACCTCATCGACAATGGAGACATCATTGCTCCCAAGCCAATGCCTAATACTGCCACCAATCCTCTTTTGAACCACTGAGCTTATCCAACCGTCCCATCCTCTAACCAATAATTGGTACTTTGAGAAGGATGTCGACCTTGTTGTACCTGAGTCCTCTCAGTCCATGTCTGAGTCCTTTGAGTCTATGTCTTTTGAGTCTAAGTCGAGTCCATTGAGTCTGTCCGAGTCTTTTGAGTTTGTTTCTGAATCTGAGTCTTTTGAGTTTATTTCTGAATCCGAGTCTGTCGAGTGATGATAAAAAAATGAAAATAAAATGAAAATAAAAAAGGCAAAAGAATCAATTAAATATGGCACAGAGGAAAAACCAAAAATCACATACATTGTATCTGCATATCATGATAAGCAGGCATTTATCGAAGGGCTCATGGACTGTTGTGGTTCACAAGATCCCTGCCCATACACACATGAAGCCCGTTAAGCAAAAGCTGCAAAGAATGAAAACAGAGTGGATCAGAGAGTATCATGACCAACTGAATGCCACCGACTAAAAGAGAATAGAAGCTTTGTACAAGATTCAAGGTTACCGACATAAGCTAGCCAGATACTTCAACAAAAAGGCGAAAGAACAGAGGTTTGCAAGAAGGAAATCTTACCCTAAAAGTGATCCGAGCTCCTGTGCACGATCTAAGAGGAAAGTTCAGACCAAAATGGGCTGGACCATACGTACTTAAGAAGATTCTATCCGACGAAGGTGCCATCCTCATGGACGTGGACGGGAACAAATCCCCCAATCCTTGCAATCTAGATCAATTAAGAGATACTTTGTCTGAATATAGTGTCTATAGTTAGTTTCTCATATCTTCAAAGCACTGTAACCAAAACTACGTGGACCTAATTCTCCCTAAAAGAAAATGACAAAAATGATGTAAGGGATACGTAGGCAGCCCGACTCGGGTGCGGTCCAAATCATAGTAAAATGCATTTTTATTTTCATAACAAAGCATTTCATTCTCATTTCCTCTGTGCCTAAATGCATCATTTCATTTGGCTCTTTTGCCAAAATAAAAAATAAAAAAAAAAAGAAGAAAAAATGCTTGCTAAGCTGAAAACCTGAAAGGGCGGTTTAGGAAGAAATTAGAGCAAGCTCGTCGAGTTGAAAATCCGAGAGGGCGACTAAGACAGAAGTTAGAGCAAAAATAAAGGATGTCTTATACAATGATGATCAAATTTTACAGAATACAATCCATCATCACAAAAAAGGGATAACCCGTTCCAAATATCATCTACAACTTATCCTGTATCGTGTGGTCATATCAGCTTGCAGGTATATGCAAACACAGGAAACCCGCAGCAAATCCTAAGCAAAAAAAAAAAAAAAAGTGTCGTCATCATATCTAAAGTCAGAGTCTAGCCAATCCTCTACCTCCTCATAGCTCCCTCTGCTGCAGCAGTAGGGGTACTAACTGAACCAAAATTGCTTCCCACAGTCATAACAAAAAGCCTACCCCAAATGTCAGCAGCCCTAAAACTACTCCCGGTAATCCTCCTCTGTATAGTAATAGCTTGGGAACTAGTCCCGACTATTGCAGCAAAAAACCCTCCTCTGAACCCTGGAAACAACAGTCTTTCTCTCTACAACGGCTACAGTAACCCTCCTTTGAACCACCATTGTAGTGTCACCCTATCTCCTCACTGTAGTCACAATCTTCTCTGTCACTCCCACCATAGTCTCAGTCACTAGTATAGCCTATAGTGTCGAGCCCCAGTAGCTCCTCGAGTCTCCTCCGAAGGTTAAGTCACTCTCTCTATTTCTCTTGTAATAGTCTCCCCTTCCTCTATAGTGTCATCATCAATGTCACTCAGTAGAGCAGTCCGACACTCTCTCTCAACTGGCCAAACAACCTCAAGCCAAAATAGCCTCAGCCACAGTACGGCTCTACCCCATCTAAAGTATCAAACCCACTACTCCAGCATCACCCCAACCAGTAGAACTGAAAAAACAAATACCTAGCCATCGGACAAAAAAAAAAAAAAACCCAGAGCCCTCATCCTAAGCCTCTGCCTCTTCAAGTCTCCAAAGTCATTGGGGTCCTAAAAGTCCTTGGCCACAGCGGTCGTATTCACCCAACCATCAATGACTATCCAACAGGCAACATCCTAGGGGCAGGTCCAAAAACTCCTATAAAGCCTAAAAATGCCAAACTCTGAACTCTGGAACCACCAGGATTGTCTCCAAATCACAGCAGAATATGGCATTGAACTCTTTGAAAGTGGGGGCACAGCTCCTCTACGGCAGCACCAAAATGAAAAGCATGGGCCACCGGGCACCAAAACATAAAGCGAGCCTTCAAAAATCTCAGTCGACCCACACTCCTCGTAAAGTCATCATCGATACAACACCGTATCTACCCAAATTAATTCTCTCCATATTCTCGAGTTTCTTGGTCCATAAATGCATGCAATGGTTGAAATACAGTTCAATGGACGCGAAAAAAAAATCAAAAGTCAAAATCAATCATCACATAAAAATTGCACTCATGTTTAGGAGTTGACATTGCATGCAAACTGCATTCATATCATACATAGAGCAAATTCGTGAATCCACCCTCTTGCATCTATACATTCATCTGTTAGATGCATCATCACAGATCATTCGTAGCATCGAAGTCAAACAAAAGGTCCATGAATCCCAAAATGTGCATACATAAACATGCATCATCTATGCATATGCAATCATTTGCAGTCATACACCATCATGCATAAGCCAAGCTAAATGACCAGTACCTCCTCGAAACTGACAAATATCTTTCAGAATTGACTAGTACCTCCTCGAAGCTGACCGACATCCTCTCATAATTGACTAGTACCTCTTCGAAACTGATCGACATATTTTCAAAATTGACCAGTACCTCCTCGAAGCTGACCGACATCTTCCAGAATTGACCAATACCTCTTCGAAACTGACCGACATCTTTATAGAATTGACCAGTACCTCTTCGAAGCTGACCAATATATTTTCAGAATTGACCAGTACTTCCTCGAAGCTAACCGACACCTTTCCAGGATTAACAAGTACCTCATCAAAGCTGACCGACATCGTTTCAGAATTGACTAGTACCTCATTGAAGCTGACAGACATCTTTCCAGAATTGACCAGTATCCCTTCGAAGCTGACCGACATCTTTCAGAATTGACCAGTATCCCCTCGAAGGTGACCGACATCTTTTAGAATTGACCAGTACCCCCTCAAAGCTGACCGACATCTTTCAGAATTGACCAGTACCTCCTCGAAGCTGACAGACATCTTTTCAGAATTGACCAGTACCTTCTCGAAACTGACTAACATCTATTTGAATTGATTAGTACCTCCTCGAAGCTGACCGACATCTATCCAGAATTGACCAGTACCTCCTCGAAGCTGACCGACATCTCTCCGAAATTTACCAGTAGCCCCTCAAAGCTGGCCGTCATTTTTTCAGAATTGACCAGTACCTTCTCAAAGCTGACCGCGACACCATTTCATAATTATACTTCCAAGCAAAGAAACCTTCCTTCACCTGATTGAAACCTCTCAAGCCAACTCGCCATAGGCCAAGGCTCTCCTCTTTTCAAAATCTCTTAAGCTGACTAGCCATAGGCCGAGGCTCTCCTATTTTCAAAATTTCTCGAGCCGACTCGCCCTAAGCCGAGGCTCCCCTCATACCAGAACCTTTTCAGAATCTCTCGAGCCGACTCACCATAGGTCGAGGCTCTCCCTTTTACCAAAAATATCTTATCAAAATCCATCCTTCACCTAAAAATATCTAGCCCCTAGCCTAGAAATCCCTTTGGTTCCTCTTTTCGCTTCCATTTATCAAGTCAAGTCTCCACCCATAAATGTTTAGGAATAATTGCCTAGACATTCCTGTGGTTCCTTTCCCTATACCATCCCTCTTCGACCATGTCTCTCACCCAAACATGTCCAAGTACTGACCTAGACATCACTTTGGTTCCCTATACTATCCCTCTTCCACCATGTCTCTCACCCAAATATGTCCAAATACTGACCCAGACATCACTTTGGTTCCTTGTACCATCCCTTCTCTTGAGTTCACTATCATCAGAATCACCTTACAAACAAGCCAATTCTGATGAGGGGGCAGCTCTGAAACCTTAATTTTGCACCCTTAAGATGCTGCTGCAGCTTGACACCTGCTAAATTTCGTGCGCTACGCAAAGCCGGTACAGCGGTCCCACTAGCCGGTTAGCGGGCAGGGGTTAAGGGGGCAGTGCCCCCTCGAAAAAATAGATTTTCATGTATAATATTACAAGGAGACTGACACTTTTCCGATCCCGACCAGATTTTCTGTACCAGACAGCACCTTTTCAAAACTGACCGAATTTTCAACAAAACTGATTGCTAATGTGTCCGATAATTAATTTCGGATCCATCAACATTAACCGGTAACTTTTCAGACTTCAGAATATCGCGAAAACTTACCCGAAAGGTCCGAAAACTGATCGGATGTCCCAAAACTGACCCGAAAAATCCGAAAATGGACTTGAGTGTCCTGAAAATCCAAAGCTAGCTCAGCCGAGCCGACAGCTCGGCGCGCTGTCGGAAGGCCTAGCGGCGTCGCTAAGCTCCCCAGAGGCTCCGCCGGGGAGCACTTTTTCGCCGCCGGCGGTACGCCGTACCTGCAGGTCAAAAATGACCTTTTTGCCCTCTAACTTGATTTTTTCAGCCCAAAATGCCCTACCCTTTTGGTATTTTCACATTTTCTTTTCCTAAACTACCCTCACCCTCACTTCACCTATAAATACCCCCCTCCATTTCATTTCAAAACACATCTCAAACTTTTGTTGATTGCTATCCAATTGCTTCATCTCTCTCTCTCTCTCTCTAATTAGTTTTTACTCCCTCTAATTAATTAGTTAGTTAATTAAAAATTAATTTTAATTAACTAATTAATCTTTTTTTTTAAATTCCCACCACTCTCAATTAATTAATTAATTAAAAATCAATTTTAATTAATTAATTATTTTTTTAAACTAAATTTTCACTCAAGTGGTTAATTAATCTTTTTAATTAATTAATCCTTTTAATTAATTAAAAATTGGGTAATTAAATCAAATCTTCCCTTTTTTAAAACTAGTCTCATTTTCTGAAACGGAACTCCGCTCTGGTAAAATCACTCACCCTCTACCAACCAAAAAGAAGGTATAATCTCTTACCCTCAATCAAACCTCAAACCAAATCAAACCAATCAAATCTGACTAATTTTTAAACCCCTTTCCACCTTATAGTAGAACGAACTACGTGAGTTTTGATCTCCATTCAATGGGGTACGTAGGCAAACTTGGAATCTAAATCCCAATCAATCCCCTCCCCAATTATTTTCCATGTAAATGTCAAATTTATACTTTCCATGTAAATTGTAATTAATGTTATTTAGTTAATCATTTTTTGAGTAAATGAGCGATTTTGTGATTTCCCTGATACCCATAAGGGTTAGAGGAAATACTCTCCTTTACTTGTGGATGTTTAAATACTCGCTCTTTATTTTTCCATCTGTCTCATAAATATGCCATGCTCATGCATTGTAAATTATCATCAATATCCGTCATTATGAAATCATTTTTCAAAAGTCAATTTAAATTTAAGTGCCAAATCGAGATTATTTAAACCAAAAACCTAATTCCCGAACCTAAACTTGGTTCGAAGATTAGTGATTTTATTATTGGATAAATTAATCAAAGATTAATAAATTGGAGTCAAATTGGGTTTTTTCCTTAATTTTCCCATTTAAAATAAATTAGGGTGGCGACTCCCGAATCCTTTTATCAAAAATCAATTTTTCGAGGCGATAGCCGCTTCCAATCTTGAGCACCGAAATCCGTTTCTTAACCTCTCTTAAAAATCGCTCTCGCCTTTCCTTAAGGCAAAATTTTTCCCGAGCGAGGGGACGGGCGTTCGGGCGAGGCCTCACACAAGATATTTTTAATTTTTCTTGATTAATTACTCCTTAATTTGCCCTAAGGGCTCTCGTTAACAAAATCTTAATTATTATTATTAGAAAAATTGAATCGTATGACTTGATGAGTTTTCCAATTGGATTGGTCAAAATATGTAAAAATTAGTTTACTTAGCCAAGGACTTATTGGAATTGGTCATCCTTGCATGCGTATCTTCCTTATTGGGATAGTAATATGGGTATTGGAAAGAGTCAAACATTTTATTTTTAAAAAGGAAAATTGGATTTAAAATGACTCAAATTGACCAACTTGGTTTAGATCGAGTGGGTTAGGTTTTAATGGTTAATTCATATATTTTACATGTAGTCAGGTCGGGTCGAGGTTAGAGAAAATTTTGAGCCCACCAACCCTTGAACAATCCTACCTCCCACTAACTTTCTTGCCGTTTCCTAGCCACCCTCCTTCCTTCCCCTCCCCCTCAATACCCTCTCCCCTTCTTCACCACTCCACCACAACCAATTTTCATCCCTTCATTTCCCCCACCTCACTCTTAGCCTATAATACCTATAATGGCACTAATTGCATACATTTTGTAATAACCCAAGATTTAGTTACTATGAAGATTCATAAATTGGTATAAGAGCTGTGGTTACAAGGAGTATAGGTGATGGGAATGAGCCTTGGTGATGAGATTGAGAATGTTCATGGACTGATGAAGCAAACTAAATTAGTCAAAGTTGAGTAGAACGAGGACGAGCAATAGACTCAATGATAGGGCTTTGGATGTCTATGTGGGTTTTTGAGGTTAGTTGATAGGTTCGTATTTGTTTTAGATTTGTGCGGTGCAGAGTCTTAGTTTGAGTTGTGATAAGTGGAGTTAGATATTTTTAAGCTGTGTCAAAGTTATATGGATAGGGTTAGAAGTCATCTATCACTGACCGTTTTCTAAAAATTTAATAGCCATAAATAAAAGTTACCTTTCCAATGGAAGTTTCTTTTCAAATGAAAATTTACCTTACCGATGGAATTTATCTTTTCCATAAACGACTATTGACCGAATTTATGTCATTCAAAGAATATTTAATTATTATTTCTTTTTTATATAAAGGCTCTTAGACTGTTTCATTAACCAATATGAACGGTTACATTTTCTTTCTCTTTCTAAAACTTAAGCTATGAAATGCTTTCTCTAAATCCCAATGAGATTTAAACCTAAGGCTAATCTCCTTCAATATTCTTTTTTTTTTTTTTTAAAAAAGAAATAGCCAATCTTCAGATCTAACCTGAGACCCAAATGGTAAATGGTTCTCTTAGTTTTCTTAGAAGAGTTCCAGGTAGATCTAGATGGTAGATCTGTGGATTCGATGAGTCTAAAAACGGTAGATGTCAAACTTGATGATGATCAGGAAATTATTAAGGAGGCCATTAGGATGGCGATTTAACTTTATTGGAGAAGCTAGAGTTAGAAAAGATATGAAATGTATGAATATATTATAAGAATAGCCTATAATATATTTCATTAGTAATGTTACCAGCACCATCAGTGGGTAACTCATTATTGTAATCTCTTTGTAATTTATTACGATTACTTATGTAACAAAGCCGATTGGGCCAAAGCCAATGTATTAGTAATTGATGAGGCCATTTGGGCTAACCCTATATTTAAAATGAAAATCCTACCGAACCAATATTTGTTTAACCTTTGCCTATATACTGACAGAATGACCCAACTAATGGGGGAAAGATTCATTAGATCATGTTCATTGGTGACTCGACTAATTGGGTCTATAAACTAAGTTAGATGTATCCTCGCAAGCATGCGATGGTGTTTCAAGGGTTTGGTAGCTGCCCTTTCTGTTATATGTTTTCTAAGGACTTATGGGTTTGCTCATGAAGTGCCTTTTTATTTATACCGTATTGGTATTCTGATGCTACTGTTACAAATACTTTTGAGGTAGCGATTCACCCCACCCATTAGATCTCTAATAGTTATGATATGCAGAGACTCGCGAGACTGTGGTTATAATTACCCTGAGTACTCTGATGATATGTATGTTTATGTCAAGATTGAACCTTTTGTGCTTATTCTCCTATGCACATATGATTTTTCTTTGTTTATATATATATATATATATATATATATATATATATATATATATATATTTACAGACTTGTTATTTCCTTATGAAACCTTATTTGGTCATGCATTTCATAATTTTATTGAATTGACGACTCACCATATTGTCTGTGGATTTTAGGTGTGAGTTGGAGAATTTATAAGTTAAAGGATATAATCTCTTTGCTTCTCTTTCTCCACCAAAGAAGCTCTAGCTATTTATAATTAGATTCTTTCAAGTTTTTATTTAATTTTATAAAAGTCATAGTTGTTGTTACTCTATCTTAGAAAGCTCTGTAGATTGTAAAAGAATCTAAGTATTGAAATGAATTAAATAAATAAAATGAAAGGACTTTGATTTGTCTTAAATTCAAACTTTTATTGATTATAAGTTGGCCCACTCTATAATTTTTATATGTCTTCATATGGATGATTATGATGTGTTTCGGATCTAGGGTATAGAAGGGTTTTATGGGTATTCAGTGACCTTAAGTCTCCCCATACCCAACAATCATCGTGCATTTATAGATCGAGTATAATGGATTTGAGGTGTTACTGAGGACAAGGCATAACAAGGGTGGCATTAGAGCAAAAGAAATTAATCTGATCCCTAGTGTAGCCCAAAATGAACCAAGAAGGGGGGTTGAATTGGTTAGTAATTAAAAAATTTAATTGAGAAAGAGTAAGAGGAATAGAAAGACATAAGAATTTATAGTGGTTTGAATTATAACCAATCCTACATCCACTCCCCAATCAACAATTGGGTATTTCACTATTTATGGAGTTTTAACAAGTTCACTCCCAACTTAGTGTTTAAGCTCACACCAAACTTTTACAAGTGTTTTCACTAAGGCTAACACTCAAACCCAATAAGAGTTTTAGAAAGGATCACTCCCTAACCTAACAAGTGTTTAATGGCTAACACTAAACCCTTTTGAGCAATGAATGCTCTTACAACAAACACACAAGGTGTTAAATGAAAATTGAAAGTTTGAGAAGTAAATTTGTAAGAGTTTTGTTGCTAGAGAGGTTGTTGGATGTATTGAA
>CATKHJ010708894.1:0-28796 GCA_949750685.1 Vernicia montana
TATATATATATATATATATATATATATATATATATATATAAACTATAAGGTCGGCCGGGATTGAGTTGGGCTTCATAAAGCAAATCTAAAATCCAGCTACAAAAAATTGGATTTTTTTAGGTTCTGACTGAGTCAAATTTAGAGGAAAAATCCTTTATTTAGACCATCTTTTTAGTTGGGCGGACCGGTCAGATCTCCAGACTCATGATCAGGTTTAACTAAGAGTAGTTAAGAATTATCCAATTAATTAATAGTTAGATTGATAATAGCAATAATCAAAATTAAATTAATGGCTGAATGGATTCATTTGAGCACCATTGATTGATATGCTAACAAAATAAGAAAGATTTAGCAATCAAATTCTTAGTTTTTTTTTTTTTTTTTCTTTTTTCTTTTCATCAACATAGTTTCTCAAAGAAAATGCAAAATTATATGCACAAATCAAAACAAATATGGGTTGGTGCTCCAAAATATATATATTTATTTATAATAACTTGAATATTGTCCAAGTTGAAATATGTAACTACAGTCTACAATCAAATAAATTTTGTGGATGCCTTCAATCTATAATTAACTCCATCTTTAATTTTTGTTCTCCGTTTGGACTAGATTATCTTTTTTCATTTTGTGGCTACATGAATTGTTGTATATGGGTTATATATTAAAAAGAGAAATCCCGAAAAGTTATTAGATATATTATAGTATACCTTTTAATGTATGAAATAACTTAAAATTTAATTTGGAGTAAAGGAATTTTGGAGGGAAAATTAAATTGATTGAAAGACAAATGCTATCACATATATTTATAAATTTTATTCATGGGTTCAAATATTTATTTAGTTTTTAATTTTATTTTCGAAGTTTAAAATTAAATAAAAAGGAAAAAAAAGTAAGTTTGATTTCTCTTTATGCTCTGTTTGGATTATAGGAATTTATGCCATAGATTTGGATTTGGCTCAAAATTGGGTGGATTTGGATTTCATCCGAATAGCCACTGAAATTTAGCAGCTAAGATCTTGGTATTTGAAATTCCTAATTTAAATTAGTTATTTCAAATACAAGAAAGAGTAAGATTCCCGATGTTAGGGGAAAGAATGAGTGCTGCTCCACCAGCAAAGGTAAGTAGGCTCTGACGACAGCACCATTAGCTTACTCGATCGAGGCCTCAACTTCAATTTCGCCTTTTCACCATTAGCTTACTCAGTAGGATTGCACACAACTCCCTCTCTCTCTTTGCAAACTGAATCAACTTGTAAGGTTTTCTTGTGTTTTGATCTTCTGGTTTTGTTGGCAATTAGCTCTTTATATTTGGCTAGTTTGCTTGAAAAAGCTTGATTGCAGTATTAAGCACAGAAATTAGCTTGATATGGGATTAATTAACTGAAAATTCCTTGTATTAATCCCTGTTGTCTAAAATTTTACTTTTTTGTTGAAACTTTGTAGTGATAATTCATATCTTAGAAGGGGTAAAGAGATTCATGGACACTTGATAACTAGTGGATTTTCATAGATTTATTATTATTATTATTATTTTTTGCTATGACTAAGGTTGTTATTATTTATGCAACACGCAGACAAATTAATCATGCTAACAAGATGTTTGATAAAACGCCCGAGAGGGACTTTGTTTCTTGGAATACGATCATTTGGAAGACAACACTTTAATTTTTGTGTTAATTTCTTGTTGGAGTGAGAGAAAAAGAGAGGGATGGAACAATGCAAAAGGAGGGAAATTATTGACTGGGTACCAATTTGTGTAAGAATTTAACTTAAAATAAAAATTCAAAGTGTGTCAAACCTTCAAAGTTGGTTCAAATATGTTATGTTGCCAACTTTGAAAGTTGGCATGGAAATCTTCAAAATTAGTAAGTTAGTAAGTTACTAACTTTGAATTGGCATGTAAGTTAATTCAAAGTTGGTATAAAAAACTTGTCTATAAATAGGCAAGAGTTTGTTTTGAAAAAAAAATAGAGATGAAAAGAGAATATTTTTGAGAGAAAATTATTATTGTTTATAATTTATACAAAATCAACTTGGGTTTGCAAGTTTTAATATAAATTGGGTGTATTAAGTGTGGGAAAATATTTAAGGGAAACACTGATATTTTCTTTAGGGATCTAGAGGGTGAAGAAAATAATTCTTCGGGATTATGTGAGTGAAGGATACTATAAACTTGGGTTGGGTTAATTCAAAGATATTTATAGATTCATTGTGTTGTAATTTATATCACATATAGTGAAATATTATTTTCTAAAAGTGGACGTAGGCATTGAAAAGCCGAACCACGTTAAATCTCTGTGTTCAATTATTTATCTTGTGGTGTGTTTGTTGAATTTTATCGGGTTTAATTCCCAACAATTTGATCCATTTAACACTATTCTAAAAATTAATTTCATGATATGACTAGGATGATTGATGAGGGACAAAACAACCAACAACATAATGGGTCCAAAGATAAAATAAGCCCATTGTGTCACAATATTATAGTGGGATAGGAGAGGATGAATGTTCAAGAAAAAGGCCTATAAAAGATAAGCCCAAGGGATTGGTTCTTGAGGCATTAGGCAAAGACACCACTTTGCCCTTCTCCTAAAACTCTTCGCCCTCGTCATAATAAATGCAGCTTGTTCAGCAAACTTCTTAAAGGAAGCTGAGGTCACAAAGTAACAACGTCACCCCACTTTTGTCAGAAGAAAGTCGTGCTTATGCGGCGTACCCACGCCTACTTACACACTGACCACCAGCCATTTGACAATGACAGGTGTAGACCTTATCTTTCAGAGCCTATGTACCAACCCCATCAATCAAAAGGTATCCCTTATCTTTCCTCATTTGCCCTTTAAATCCAAAGGGCTTGGGGGCATATAAAAAGGAAAAGGAGAACCATAAAAAAAAGTAGATTGAAGTCTGCATATTTCTCATCTCCTTTCTTTCACAAAAAGGCATTAAACCTAAACTAACTTAATTGTTGGAGGTTCTTCGCCAGGCACAAGGCCTGGCCCTCTTGACTTTATTTTCATCTTTGCAGGATATTCTGATCAAAGCCCAACAACTGAGATCTAGCCCAAACTATATTATTTGATTTAACTCTCATCAAAATGGCGCCGTCTATGGGAATCGTTGGCTGATCTCTTTGTTGATTCAAAAGAACAATGACTCGCTCTGATCCAAGCAGCTCTCAAAGCCCTACTCACTCTCAACAATCACCTCCTCTGCCTATAAACACTCAAACTCTTACAACCATTGACCTAAATGCCTCCCTACAATCTCTAAGCACATTAATTGCTCAGCGGACCCCTCCAGGTCCTAGTACTATTCCTCATACTACCTCCAACCCAGACCTCACCCCTGCACTACAACTTTTGAATGCTCTTGCCTCTGCCGTGCAGGTCGCTCAACAACAATAACAAACACCTCTAGGTCAGACTATAAGTGTTGTCCCTAAAACAACCCGGAAGGGAATAACACGATAGTTGACTTTTGAGGATCAGACTGAGAGAGATCTTATATTGATAGAAAACCAGGTAGCGGTAAGAGAAGAAGGAGAAAGAGTGAGGTCAGAAGTCGTACGTGCAAAGAGAGGAGACCTACCTATAGAGGAAGAAGAGGATGTCGAAGTACCTCCACCTAGGAGGGAGCGTGTGCATGGACATGATAGAGGAGGGCATAATATAGAAGATTGACACCTACATCATCATAACAGGAATGATGTAGAGCGGAACAGTCGAAGGAATGATAAGAAAAAGGGTGGATCAAGAGAGAGAGATGATCTTGAAAGACACTCAAGAAGAAGGGGACATAGAAGTGATAAATCCGACTCTGGTTCTTCTTCACATAAAGGGGGCCATGGCAGACAAGAGGCAATAAGCAAAGGAGAATATGTGGAGATGAGAAATAAGCTGAACAAGTTTCTGGAAGAGCTCAATAAAAATGGAAATCAGAAGGGAATAGATAAAAGTCTGAGATTAGCCCTCAAATCTCCTTTTGTCAAATACATCAGTGATTATCGTATGCCCAGTAAATTCAAACTACCTTCGTTGAAAAAGTATAATGGCGAAGCAAACCCAGGAGTCCACATCATAGATTAGAAGCATGCCATCGAACTCCAAACAATGAGTGATGAAGCACTATGTCGAGCTTTTAGAAGTTCCTTGGAGGGAGCTGCAACCAGATGGTTTGACTCATTAGAAGAAGAGAGTATTAACTCTTTTGGCCAACTGGCTACTGCTTCATACATCGTTTTGCTTCGAGTATTTCAGTTAAGAGAAGGACATAATATTTGGAATTAGTAACGCAAAGAGAGAACAAGCCACTGAGAGACTATATGGCTCGGTTTAACAGGGAAGCTCTGAAGGTTACTCAGCTCGATCAAACTAGAGTAGTCACATTGCAAAATGAAACTTCACATATTGATTATTTCAAAGCATTATGCAAACATGCTCCTCAAATTTTGGAGGATGCGATGGGCATAACTTAAAAATATATCAGACAAGATGATGCACTCGCCTTCAGCCATTTTTCAAAGCGAAAAAAGACAGAAGTCGAAGTACTTTCCAAAGAAGTAACAAAATCAAAAAAGGGCGAGCAAAAAGAAACAGTAGGAGGTGAAAACCAGCCATCAAGCAGGAGAAAAGGTGGTCGAAGCCAAACAAACAGAAGTGACTTTGACGTAAGCAAGTTCACACCTTTGAACACAAGCCCAGTAAAAGTGTTCGCTACGTTCAAAGATCAGAATATTTGGGCTCGACCTGCTCCCATGAACGCTCCGCCAAACAAAATGGATAAGAGTAAATTCTGCCTCTTTCATAATACCCATGGACATAATACTAATGATTGTAGACAGTTGTTGGAGGAGATCAAAAGGCTGATAAGTCAAGGGTACTTGGGCAAATTTGTAAGAAGGAGCGGCAGAGACAAAGCAGGACCTAACAAAGATAGAGGAAAATAGATAGTGAATGACGGATCAGCAGGTGTCATTCACTGCATCATTGGAGGGCTAGGCGAAGCTACAGTTAGCAATAATAAGGCTAAGGCCTTGGTAAGAAGAAGATAAGAGCCTGAGTATGTATATTGCAACGGGTCGAAGGTCAATATAGAAAGACCTAATGAGAGTATTCTTCGCACTTCGCATGCAGACACTCTTATTATTTAGGCAGTTATTGCTGATTATGTAATAAAGCGAATCCTAGTTGATGACGGAAGCTCAGTTAACCTATTGGCAGTTGAAGCTTATGCTAAGATAGGGTTTAAAAAGAGTGATCTGGAAGAAGTAGGGAGTCCAGTTCACACTCTAGACAGAACAAAAATCCCATCTGCGAGAGTGGCGAAACTGCCATTCACCATTGGAACTGCTCCTGATAGTGTGACAATAATGGCCACATTCGTGGTAATTAAAGTGAATCTTTCCTACAACGCCCTGTTTGGTAGACCACTATTGTATGAGCTTGATGCCTCTACCAATGTAAGGCACTTGAGAATGATTATTCACAAGCTAGATGGAAATGAGTTCTAAGTATATAGGACACAGGAACAAAGCGAATCCAAACATGATAGCAAGAAAGCGAAGAGAAGTTCAGTTGTGGTGCAAGTCGAAGAAGTAGCGGTAATGGAAACAACCACCTATATTCCAGAATAGTGAACTAAACCAGTCAAAAAGTTGGAGAAATTTATGGTGAAAGAAGAAGAACTAGAAAAATTATTGTTGATTAATTCCTCTTTGGAAGAAAATAAAAAATGTCAAGCCCATCAGTTTTTAATGGCAAATGTTCTTAGTTTTGCCTGGTCTTTGGCAGAAATAGGGGGAGTGAACCCTGAGATGATGACTCATCAGCTGAATGTAAATCTTGCTTACAGACCAGTCAAATAAAAGAAAAGATATTTCGGTCTAGAGCGACAAGCAGTGATTGATCATGAAGTAGATAAATTAATGAAGGCAGGGTTCATAAGAGAAGTCCAGTACCTAGACTGATTAGCAAATGTAGTACTGGTGAAGAAAGCAAACGGATCCTACAAAATGTGTGTGGACTTCACAGACTTGAATAAAACATGTCCTAAGGATTCTTTCCTTTTACCCATGATAGACAAGTTGGTAGACTCCACAGCAAGGTATGGCTTATATCTTCTCTTGATGCGAAGCAGGGATATCACCAGATCAAAATGCACTCAAATGATGAGGAGAAGACCTCATTCATAATAGAGAAGGGTATCTATTGCTATGTTTCAATGCCTTTTGGCCTGAAAAATGCTGGAGCCACATATCAGCGCCTCGTTAACAAGATGTTCAAAGATCAATTGGGCAAGAATCTTGAGGCATATATGGATGATATGATAGTAAAAAACAAGACTTTCAAAGATCATATTTGTGATTTAGTCGAAGTATTAAATGTGATGAATACATATGGGATGAAACTCAATATTGAGAAGTGCATTTTTTTCATACAAGGAGGTAAATTTCTTAGGTATATGGTTAGGAATAGAACCAAATCCAGATAAAGTAAAAGCTATCTTAGATATGGCAGCCCCTAGGAATGTTAAGGAGGTGCAGAGATTGACAGGGCAAATAACTGCTTTGAAAAGGTTCATATCCAAGTCAGCTGAAAAAAACCTTCATTTCTTTAAAAAACTGAGAAAATCCTCAACCTTTGAATGGACAGAAGAATGCCAAATTGCATTCGAAGAGTTGAAAGCCTTTTTGAGTTCAGAACAAATCTTAAGCAGACCTTTGCCGGGTGAAGAAGTTTTAATCTATTTGTCTGCCTCCAGTAATGCAATCAGTTCAATGTTGATCAGGGAAGAAGGCTCAATGCAAAAACCTATTTACTACTTTAATAGAGTCCTTCAAGGGGAAGATCTGAATTATCTGCCAATAGAAAAGCTTGCGTATGCTCTACTTCTCTTCGCCATAAAGTATAAAGTATATCTGCAAGCCCATCAGGGGGTAGTGGTGATAGACCAGCCCTTGCAGAGAGTCTTGCACAAGCAAGAAACATCTGGGAGAATGCTTTGCTGGTCAGCAGAGCTTGGGCAGCATGGGTTGTAATACAAATCAAGGTTAGCTATTAAGGCTCAAGCCTTGGCAGGCTTTATATTCGAATGTTCCTTTGACTCTAAGCAAACACATGAAGAGCAAAATCCAAAGAAGACATCTCAGCTGAAAGCAACCATCACCAAAGTCTGAGATAAGTTAGGAGCTATTCGTAGATGGAGCCAGCAGCAAAGAAGGTAGTGGTATTGATATTGTGCTAAAGAATACTCAAGGGTTCTTGTTGGAATATGCCTTGGGACTAGATTTTAAAGCCACTAACAATGTTGCTGAGTACGAAGCAATGATCCAGGGATTTCTTTTTTCAGATTGCCTTTGCCTAGAAGAATTGACAGTCTATAACGACTCCCAACTAGTGGTATGGTAGATAGACGGAGAATTCAAAGCTAAAGAGGAAAATATGACTAGATATCTGTAGAAAACGAAGGCCATAATTTAGAAGATGAAAGAGATAGACAGAGAATTCAAAGCTAAAGAGGAAAATATGACCAGATATCTGTAGAAAACGAAGGCCATAATCCAGAAAATGAAAGACAGAGGAGTGAAGTTGCAGTTTCAGAAAATCCCAAGGGGAGAAAATTGTAGAGCTGATAGTCTCAGCAAACTTGCAGCTACTCATCTAGTCGAAATCCCTCAAAAAATATTTATGGGAACTTTGGCTTTCCTCAGTATTCACGAAGGAACTAAGGTAATGGAAGTAGATGAAGAACCATGCTGGTAAGATCCAATCAAGATCTTTTTGGAGAAGGGCAAACTGCCTGAAGATGTGAGAAAAGCCAAGAAAGTCAAACATCGAAGTGCCCACTTCTCCTTACACAACGGAGTCCTTTACAAATAGGCATATTCCCTTCCTTGGCTAAGATGTTTAAGACCAAGTGAAGCTGAATATGCCCTTAAGGAAATACATGAAGGCTCTTGTGGAATGCACATTGGGGGAAAGATGCTAGCATCAAAGGTAATCAGACAAGGGTACTACTGGCCAAGAATGAAAAACGAAGCAATGGCCTTTCGTCAGAAAATGTCCCTCATGCCAGAATTTGATAGTGGCAAGTATGTTCCAGCAACAAATCAAATGCCTATATCTAGTCCTTGACCCTTTGCTAAATAGGGGATGGATAAAGTAGGACCATTTCCAATTGCTTCAGGGTAGAGGAAGTTCTTTTTGGAAGCAGTGAAATATTTTTCCAAATGGGTTGAAGCAAAGCCACTGGCCACCATCACCATTGACAAAGTTATTAACTTCTTATGGAGAAATGTTATTTGCAGGTTCGGCATTCCATACCAACTCATCAGTGACAATGAGAAGCAGTTTGATAATGCTGAAATGCAAGCCTTCTATTTAGGACTCCACATCAAGCAAAACTTCTTGTCTGTTGCCCATCCACAAATAAATGGCCAAACAGAAGTGACTAATCGAACAATCCTACAAGGGTTGAAGAGAAGACTGGATGGATGCGGCTGAAACTAGGCAGATGAACTACATCTTGTGTTGTAGGCATACAGAACAACTCCAAGACAGCTGAATGGAGAGACACCTTTCAGTTTGACCTATGGAATAGAGGCAGTTATCCCTGTTGATATTGGTCTAACTAGTGGAAGGATAAATTATTGCAGAGATGAAGAGAATAGTCAAGCTAGGAGAGTAGACTAGGATCTCCTCGAAGAGCTCAGAAAAATAGTCAGTATTAGAGTGGCAACTTATAAACAACAGGCCGTCAATTACTTTAACAAAAAGTTTAAGAGCCAAGTATTCATTGAAGGAGATTTGGTCATGAGATTTCTTAAAGCCACAGGAAAACGTGAAGGTACAGGCAAGCTAGCATCAACTTGGGAAAGACCATTCAGAGTTTAAAAAGTCATAGGTCCAAGTACATATAAACTTATAACCATGGAAGGTAGTGAAGTTCCTCATACTTAGAACATTCAACACCTAAAGATGTACTATCAGTAAATGTCAATAAGAGATACAGTTTTCGCAAGGTTATCTAAGTCTTCTCAATTGATTAAATGAATGCATGATTACTTAGAAACTGCGGAATGTAAAGCTCTTCACAAAGGAAAAATAACCTATTGAGACTAGCTTAAAAGACCAAACAAGGCCCCCTATGAGAAAGGGAAAATGCCAAATCGAGTCTAAGTGAAAGTCCAATAGAGAAAAGACCTGGTGAATCTAGGAGAAAGTCCTAGTGAATCGAGGAAAAAGTCCTAGTGAATCTAGGTGAAAGTCTTGGTGAATCTAGGTGAAAGTCATAGTGAATCTAGGCAAAAGACCTGGTGAATCGAGGCGAAAGTTTTGATGAATCCAGATGAAAGTCTTGAGAAATCCTAAGCGAGAACGATGTTCCACTTAAATGGCGAACTACTTAGGCGAAGAGCCTAAAAGAAGAATAAAGTCTACAGAAACAGTCAGACACAAATGCTAAAAGAACGAAAGTTGATAAGATAACATTCATTCAAGCAGCTATATAATTAAAGTATAAATGTGAAGATTGTATAAAGTAGATGAAGAATAAGTATATTCATTTTCAATTTATAGTACAGTGATTGTATTATATTACATTAAAAAAATCATCAATTCTCAGTTGAAAGAGGATCCACTGGAGGAAGATCTACACTAAGGCCCACAACAGCTGTTGAAGCGTCTGGTTCAGTTGAGGGTACAACACGATCAATCAGAGAGACAGCAGAAATAGGCTCGATCATTTGAGTTTTGCCTTTATCACCAAGTTCACTGTCACCCTCTAACTCTGATAAAGGAGAATATGTCCTAGCTAATTCTTTTTCCCAAGCAGGGAAGTCTTTTGGTTCAAGTACATCTTTCCCTTCTTTATTTGGAGTTTCATTGAAGGCAGAGAAGTCGGGAACAAGAGCTCTTCATCAATCTCTATCTCAGGTACCTTTTGCAAGATATCTGGGAAGAAGACTGCGGCATCATGAAGAGCGTTGTTATAATATTGCACCACGGCCTTATAAGAATGATAAGTGATGATTTGGTCGAAGCTCTCAAAGTTCAAAAAGTCCCTCATAGATTTCTTCCTAGCCTCTTCAGATTGTCTTTGTTGCTTCTCAACAACTTGAACCCTCTTCGATGCCTGCTCATAGAAATAAGTAGACACTCGGAGCTCCCTTTGCACTTTTTTGAGATCTTGGCAAAGACCAGGAATCTCCTCCACTTGTTTGGCGAGCTCCTCATTGTACTTCCTCAAATCCTCCAGCTTTGTAGTAAGGTCAAGAATAGACTTGTCCTTTTCAGAAATTATTTTATCCTTGTTCGCCAAGGACAAGTCCCTCTCAACCAGGGTAGATCGAAGTGCCTCCAATTCGGCTTCAACTTTTTGATGGGCTTCGCCATTTATTTTAAGCTTGGCCTCCATATTGGCTCTCTCTTTCTCCAGCGAAGCACCCTTTTGTTTCTCCTCCTCCAAAGCCGTCCTGGCAGCATGTAGCTCCGCCTCTAACTTCGGCAAGCTTCCTGCCTCTCCTCAGCAGCTTTCCTGGCGGCATCATAATGATCTTCCAAAAGGCCTAACTGAGTGCGGAGCTTCCTTGAATCTAAAACTGCCTGTCATTTACAAAGATAAATGCAAGATATTGGTACGTTAGACTCAAGGGATAGCAAATTCAAAAATTAACAAAGAAGACACCTACCTCCTTAAGTATTTTCTCATGCCTTTCTAAAGCCTCTGCAGCTGATGTCAACAGCGGAGTAGGAACAGGTCGGAGAAAGGATAGAGGCATTGCTAGAAAAACTGGTGCCATAATTCCAGAAGTCATCTTCTTTGAAGTAGGAAGGACATTCTTAATGGAACCTTCGCTTCCTTTCGTAGTGGGCAAATTCCTTTCAGTATCATCCTGCTATTCCTCAACTCTTTGTTTCTTTGATGGAGGCTCAGTAGGCTTGGAAATGATCATCGAAGCTGGAACGGACGAAGCTGCTTTTCTCTTCCTCCTAGCCAAGAACTCTTGGATTATCAGTTTCTTCTTAGGCGGCTTGGGGGGAGGGAGGAGTATTTTTGTTGTTGAAATTTGTTTCTCCAAATTAGCTCTTGGAGCCACGATTAACTCGACTGTTGGTTTTGAAGAAGGCAAGGGTGAGATTAATACAAGCTTCAAGGGAGCAAGAGTGGTAACCGGTTCCATTGGACCTATAAGGATAATGAGAAAGAATTAGTAACCTTGATATACCGATAAAGATACACAAGAACAACATATGAAACAAGTTTCCTTCTAAGGCTAGGGATAGCTGCTCTTTGGTGACTGGTCCCTTTTCAAGAGAGGGATAAAGTAGATGAAGTGTGATAAAATCTGGTGAAGAGATCTTCTTCACCACATACTGGTCCCAAGCTATTATCTCTGAAGCGGTGGGAGGTTTTCCAACTTTGACACTCTTCGACCACTTCAATTTATTACTCCCAGATATTTGAGGATCGAGTTTGCCTGGGGTTGCTAAAATAAAAGGTGATGTAGATGAAAGAGAAGCATGATTATCAGTTATACCTTTTACAAATTCCGGTAAGTTTAGTTCCTTGACTAATGAAGTCAACTTAGCATTGAAGGCTTCATCGTTAGGTATGTCCTCCAGCTACTTTTCCAAATCTCCCAATTTTTAAGCAACTTGGGAGCTATAGGAATACATCTCTAGCACATCTACAGAAGGAGGACCTTTCCTCTTCGATTCCTTCTGAACTGGTATCGTCACCCCCATCTTTTTGCCAGCAATAGGAAGGGGAAGGGGGGGGGGGGGGAGGGGGGAGGAAGGGAAATATTTCTGCCAGGAAGCCTAATTAATATTCCTGGGCGAGCAGTTGTAGGACGAGGTGCTTCCGCCTTTTCAGTAACAAGAATAGTAGGGTCAGAGGCTTTGACAAGTCTTTGCCTCACAACGGGTGCCTCTACCCTTCTTTATACTGTTCAACTTGAGATTTTTTAGCTTGTTTTCCAAAGTCCTTAACCGGTGGGGGGCTGAAGTCAGCTTCGACTCGCACTCTTAGCCTCCTTGAAAAATGATCTACAATTGGCAGCTCGGAGGCAGAAATGTAAGCCCTGAGAGATACCCCAACAATCATTTTTAAAACATCCTAATAATAATCAGGATTCTTCGCCTTCACTACAAATACAAGGTAAGCGAAGATTACAAAACAATGCAAAATTCAACATAAATATATTAGCAAAGACATATAACCAAAAGTATACATTGGATGTCCATGAGGCGTACTTTTGGACTAAGGTTTCCTTCAGCATCCTTTAGATGTATGGCGGACCCTATCTTTTCCGCATCATACATATATCTCTCGTGAACGAGAGTTCTCAAGACTCGCTTTTCACTATCAGTTAGTAATTTAGGCCACTCACTTAGGCCTTCGACTGGTAGCAGCAAATGACCAGGAAATCCAAAATCTGTTGATTTGGAACCAAGACCATCAATGATCTCGATTACTCCAAACTTTCTTTTCCAATCCTTCACCTTCTTGTCCTTGCCTATAAAAAGGCCTCAAAGGGGTCTTGTGGAAGTCATATACACCCCAGGGGATCCCTAAGTACTTAGGAGTCTAAAGAAGCATTGAAATAGATGTGTAAAAGGATGAACTCCATAAGCGAAGCACAAAACTTCGAAGCAATGCATATATCTTATGGAATTGGGAGTCAGCATCATCGAATTCACCTGGAAGTAGTTGAAGCATTCCACCATGAACCGAGTAGGAGGGAATAAGAGATCGGTTTCTAGTTGATGGTAGAAAATAATGTAGTGACCCAAATCCTTGGGAAGTGCAGCATTTGGGCTAACTGAATAAACTCTCTCATGAGATTGAGCGAGGCGGAAGACGAAGCGATCATTAAAATCATTAAACTAGCCCGACCAAGAGGCTCGATTTCTCCCCATACTTGATTCAGAATTTCTTGGAACTGAGCAGCGCTCACTCTATCCCTCCTGAGGTAAGTATCTTTTTTGGGAGCCATTGAAGAAATGCTGGGAGAAAGAAAGGTAAATTCTGAAAGATTAAGAGAAGAAGGACAATAGAAGAAATTTCACAATCAAAGGCTACAAATAGGAGCTCTAAAGTGATGAACTGGAGGGTTTATGTAGAGGATGAAACTCTTACCAACCGTCGCACAATAATGAGAAAAACCAAAAGGCGGTTATCATTTGAAATTTCCTTAAAAATCGAACCAATTTAGAGCCACGTGGACACGCCTATATTTGAAAAAATGTGCATTTAATGTACAACTCTCTCAGCTGTCAAGCGCATTAAATGAATCAGAGATAATTGACCTGCCTCACGTGACAACTATGTGTGAAGATTATGCAATCAGTACAAGCACTTTGCCTTTGACGAAGTGGATAAAAACTACTTTGACTAGATGCAACATATCTTTGAATGAGATGGATAACGAGACGAAGTGTTTCTACCAAAGCTCTATCAATGTTCTTCGCTTCAAAGAAACAGGGGGGCCTCTAATGAGCGACAAAAATAGCCAACAATATAATGGGCCCAAAGATAAAATAAGCCCACTATGTCACAGCATTATAGTGGGATAGGAGAGGATGAAGGTTCAAGAAAAGGCCTATAAGAGATAAACCCAAGGGATTGGTTCTCGAGTCATTAGGTGAAGACACCATTTTGCCCTTCTCCTAAAACTCTTTGCTCTCATCACAATAAATGCAGCTTGTTCAGCAAGGAAGCTGAGGTTACAAAGTACCAACGTTACCCCACTTTTGTCAGAAGAAAGTCGTGTTTATGCGGCGTACCCACGCCTACTTACATACTGACCACCTGCCATTTGATAAAGACAGGTGCAGACTTTATCTTTCAGAGCTTATGTACCAACCCCATCAATCAAAAAGTATCTCTTATCTTTTCTCATTTGCCCTTTAAACCTAAAGGGCTTGGGGGCATATAAAAAAGAAGAGGAGAACCACAAAAAAGGTAGATTGAACTCTGCATATTTTTCATCTTCTTTCTTTCACAAAAAGGCATTAAACATAAACTGACTTAATCATCGGAGGTTCTTCGCCAAGTACAAGGCCTGACCCTCTTGACTTTATTTTCATTTTTGCAGGATATTTTAATCAAAGCCTAA
This sequence comes from Vernicia montana, assembly GCA_949750685.1. Classification (NCBI taxonomy): domain Eukaryota; kingdom Viridiplantae; phylum Streptophyta; class Magnoliopsida; order Malpighiales; family Euphorbiaceae; genus Vernicia; species Vernicia montana. The sequence goes on from CATKHJ010708894.1 coordinate 14,123, forward strand.
CAATTGAAATCCAGCCCAAACTATATTATTTGATTTAACTCTCATCAATGATATTTTTACATTGTTGAGGCATTGTTGTTGGTTAATATCTTGGCATCTATAGAGTGGGAGATACAACAGTAGAGAGTTTAGCAAATTCTAAATCAGTTGTTGGCATTCAAATAGAATGCTATAGAGAACTTAATTTTAGTTTATAGATAATGCTGGCATTTGTTTTATATATACACAATGTTGAATTTTTTGCAAAATTCAGTCTTATACAAAAGAGTACCTATGCGTTAAGATTGAATAACCATTTTCAGTCTCACTGAAAAAGGACATATGCATTATTTATATATATACATTTCACTTGTTTTCTTACCTATTTTTCGTATGTTTTTTTTTCCTTGAAGAAGAACTTGACACAAAAACTTTCTGCATGCAGTTATGTTTGCTCCTAGTGATTTTTGGGATCATTCTGCTGATTGTCATTATAATTGTCGTGGGGCTTGAGCTGCATATTTTGTTATAATCTGAGGTTGATAACAAGGCAAGGCAAGAGTGTTCTTTTCTGTTCTCCTTGGTGGTGTTATTTGACATGAGGCCCTACCTGACACAAGCTAAGATGGATTTTACCCAAGCTAGTTGCTACACAGCACCAAAGCAGTAAGCAGTCCACAATTTTGAATGAGATACAGATATATGTCATCAATGTACAATTTTTGGATTTCTCTCATATAGTTATTTCAATTACAATTTGGGAAGCCAGTTATTATTTTTCTTTATTTACGGTACTTTATTTGGTAGATTATAATTAATCAAAGATTGTATGTAATATCAAACTCAAAGAAAATAATTAACCAAAGATTATGTGCAATATCAAACTAAAAAGAAAAAAAAATTACTCATATAATAATTATATTGTTATATAGTTTTGAATTATTATATTTTTCAAATTTAATTTTAAATTCAAATTTATATTTAAATACTCATCCAAACAATAAATTTCAAATATAAAATACAAAATTCCAAATAAGAAATTTATAAATTTATAAATTTCAAATCATAAATTTGAAATATGAAATTTGAAATCTAAATTTGAAATCCAAATCCATACAACAATTTTAATTATTTTGAAATAAAAAAGTAAATGTTCAAATATTGTAATATATTTTTCAGTTTCCTAATATAACAAGTTTTGCTTTATCTCTCAAATTAAAAATTTCTATAAGAATTATTTAGAAAGTTTTCAGAATTGCTGCTTGCAAATCTTTAGGTTTGTTATATTATTTAGATAAATTAATTCTCCTAATTTCCTTACAACAATCTATATATAAAGCTATGTTCAAGAGTTATTTAAAAAAAATTTCATCCTATGTTAAGTAATTTTGTTAAAAGCTAATCTTATATAAAGTCAGACATTAATATTTTTCACGTAATCATGTTTTTATAGGATCCAATTAAAATTTATATAGATCGATACATATATTATTATATTTTGACTGATTTTTATATATTTTTTATATTAATATTTAAAATTATCAAAAGGTAATATTTAAATTTAATACTAAATTAATTTAAAATATTTAAAAAAATTTAAAAATATAATCAAAAGTGTGTAGAGTGTGGACCCACAACTAATTTTATTCCATTTCTTGCTTTTCTTCATGTCATGCATGAAATTATTGAGTCTTAAATAAATTTTAAACAATACAAAATAAATGGGATATTATAACAATCTTTAAGTTAAAAAATTATAACAATTTTTTTATGGCAACAAATAGCAATTGAAAATAATTGAAAATATATATTATCCATAAAAAAAATATAAAAAATTATTGTAATTTTTATTTAATTATATAAAAGATGTTAATTAGATAAATATTAAGAATTTTTTTTTTTTAAAGATTGTGCTCAAAAATAATTTTTTTAAGATTATAAATAAATTTAAAAAGATGCGACAAAACCGAATATAAAGATTTTAAATTCATGAATTCACATATATAAACAATAAATTATTATATTATTAATTCAATTGTTAATTTTTATTTTAAAATATAAAATATATTTTCTCTATTTAATATTTATTTTTTGAATTTTTGAACAATTATATAATAAATTATTTTAGTAACAATTGTAAGATATATTTTTTTTTCTAATAAAAGAATAAATTTAAATTTTAAATTAGTTTTTAATTATTTGTAATTTAAATAAGACTTTATTATATAGTTAAGAAGATTAAATAAAAATAAAAATGGAAAAAATATTTTAAGAAATATTTTTAAATTTTCATGATAAATTCAAATTTACAAGAAAATATGGGTGGAAACAAGTAAATATTTTTCATACACTTTTATTTAAAAATAATACAATATCTTTATAAGTTTAGGTCGACACTTAAATCAAATTCGTAGATTTTTAAAAATGACATTAAAATTAAAAATTAAATTAAGATGAGAGTACATTAACAATTTTAATTGAAACAAATTGTAAATTTAAATGATATATTATTTAAAATACACATCAATTATAAAAAGGCTCTCAAATATTTGGATGAGATCACTTGACCCCACCCAATGATTGAATCACTTTGTTGTTTGCTATTTTTTTTTTTTTTTTTTTTTGGATTAGATCTATGTTTTGGTATTTTTCCTGTAAGAAATGATGTTGATGCTTTAACAAAGTGTATCAGTTGTAATGTTGTTCAGGTATCTTGATTCTATGAATAGTCTATTTTCTTGATGCACATTATAAGCTTTTGGAAAATACATAAGGGAATAAATTGAAATACATACTTTGTTGAATGACCTAAAGTTTTCATGGAAGTTTCTCAACTATTTTCAACTATATTTATCATTTTTTTTCCTTCCATACTTTTGTTGGTTAATGTATCTGATTGTGTATTAAGAATTTTGTTTTTACGAAGAACGGAAGGGACACAGTGGTTCAGTGGTGCTTGTTGTGGAGGGGGTGGCCAGTGGGGTACTTGCTGATAGGTCCAGCGGATGGTCTACAAAACAGTGTGGAGCCTGTACATTTGGGTGCATTTCCAATTCTTGGATTCTAAAAGGCATCTCATATCCTGAACAAGTGGCTATCAAAATTATAAGATGATAGGTGCAATCAACAATTTGTGGGGTGTAATTTCTATTACCATTTGGGTTAGATTTATTATGTGATTTTGAGCACTACTGATGTTGAGGCACATGTGCTGTATTTCTACTATGCCTTTAATTCACTATATCCTTGCAAAATGACCTTGCTTTTTGGCTTTTACGATGATTTAATTTATGTTAAGGTTAGACTTCAGCAGCTAGTTTGATAGTGACAATGTGGATAATCTTATCTGATAACCATTATTTGGAGAGCGGAGATGAGGTTGATAACTTTTTGTTATCAGTTGTTACCTATTGTCACAGGATCTGCTACCTTCATTGTTTAAAAGAATGAATCATTTTGAGGAAGAAAAGAACTTTGCCACTAGTGAAATAAATTTCCTGTTATTATTTCAAGTTTTTTGAGAGCAGGATATAGTTCTTGCTTTTCAGGGATCACAAAAACTTATTATTTTCACCACATATTTTTCAGCCCAATTCAACAAGAATTATAGGCCCAATTCATTAAAGTCCAATTAAAATCTAGTCTGATTAATTGATGCTTAATTAATTAATTTATTAATTAAATAATTAATTGAGCTTATTTAAAGAGTTAGTGGGACTAAAAAATAAGGCACGTGATTAGACTTATGTTGAAAAACTGTCAGACGATTACAAAGGAGGTGCGGCACTCTCCCACTCATCTAAAGAAATAGAACTTCAACGTAAAGAAGTGACATCTGAAAGTTCATGGCAGTTATTTCTAGTCAGTATAAAAGCAGAGTTGAAGGAAAATCAAGGACCAATAATCAATCACACGCTCTAGATAATTTCAAAGCAAACACTTATCAAATTTCTTGAGTTGTATTGTTAAGAGGGGTAATTACAAATTTAGTGTTTCAACTTGTCAAGATATGACAATTGAGTGTCTCAACTTTTCAAATGTATCAATTGAGTGTGTGAACTTTTAAAAAAATCACAATTGAGTGTTATTTCTAGTTACCAAGCTGACGTGAATTATTTTTATTTTTTTATTTTTAGCTTGAAAAAAAATTATGACTTAACTCTTAACTAAGTAAATTAATTACAAATAGATCCTTAAAAAATTTCAAAATGATCTAAAATTTTTAGAATTCTTGCAACTGAATCATCTTCTGTTTTTTGAACATCATAAAACTTCTTAATTTCCTAAATACACAAGTACCCCAAAAAAAATTACAACCGTCAAATCCTAAAACTATATCTAAGTAGATTCCATATCAAATACACAAATCACTGAATAATAAGAATCTCATTTCAAAATCTAAAATACTAAGTTTAAACCTACAAAAAAATAAAAATTCTACTAAAACCCAGTTAAATGCATGCTAATCAAAACCAACCAACAAAAAATTAAACAAAAAGAAAAGAAAAGAAAACCCATAAATCTTTTAAATCCTAAAACCATATTAAAGCCAATCACATCTGTCTTCCTTTCAAAGAATCCACCCATTTAAAAAGCAAAAAAAATTAAAAATTTGTGACACCTTTGGTAGCTGTCTGCTCTAGTTGGCCAGATCCGTTGCCGTCGTTGATTGCAGTTTCAACTCCTCTGGTGATCATCAAAGCACCAAATAAGCTTTTGTGCTTTTTCTTGATTTCCATTTATTATTATTTTTTTCTTTTCAAATAATATGTATATGAAATAGTACAAAATACAAATCTACCGGCTGGTTAAGGCACTCAATTGATACTTTTGAAAGTTAAAACACTCAATTATCAGATCTTGACAAGTTGGGACACTAAATTTATAATTATATCTAATATTGTTGTATAAAGTGATTGATTACTAGTTAGTAACCTGCTTATAACACTAATATGTAATTTTTTTACAGGTTAAAACACTCAATTGATACTTTTAAAAATTGAGACACTTAATTGTCAGACATTGACAAGTTAAGACACTAAATTTGTAATCTCATTGTTAAGAATATAATATGAAAAAATGTCTCACATTAATTAAATACAAACATATTAAGTGATTAATATAGAAATGGACTCCCCAACCTTAACAAGCTAGCTTTTAAGGTTGGTTCTCCTAAATCTATATTAAAAAATTTAACATGGTATCATAATATAATCGATCTTTGCACCACCTCTTGTTCTATCATAATTCAGACTAGGATTTCAATTTCTCTTTCAATTTTCAGTATATTCCCAGTTTAGTTTGATTTCAATTCTTGCCTCGTGGTGAGTTTCTTTCAATTATCTTTCGTTCGGTGATGGGCTTTCAAATTTATTTTTTCGCCTCGTAATGAGTTTCTTTCAATTGTCTTTCGCCTGGTGATAGGCTTTAAATTTGTTATTCGTCTGGTATAGGTTTCCCTCGGACATTCAATTCTTTCACCTGATATAGGATGTCTCTCAGACTTTAAATTCTCTCTTAGTCCAGTCCATATCATAAATTTGCAAGTGTCAACTAGGCTTAATAAAAAATTGTCTTTACCCAGTTATCACTTGAGGGACTGTTAAGAATATAATATGAAAAAATGTCTCACATTGATTAAATACAAACATATTAAGTGAATAATATAGAAATGGACTCTCTAATCTTAACAAGCTATTTTTTAAGATTGGTTTCTTCAAATTTATATTAAAAACTTAAAATTGGTTCTCTCAAATCTATATTAAAAACTTAACATGTATTGTCGAGAAAATTAGGAATGAGTCAACTCCCCATAGTGTATTGGTATTTATTTTTAGATAGTCAATATCAGTCAAGCCAATCAATGATTTGTCAGTTTCAAGGAACACAGGTGATGAGGGACAAAAATGACCTCAAATAGGTATAGGACACGAGTCCATGGAGGTCCCTACCCTTCCCTATAAAAGGTAATGAAAAGGTAAAGAGAAATGATTCTAACTCATAATTCTCTCTCTCTCTCTAAAACTCTCTCACTGACTTGGGCATCGGAGACTCTCCTGGGGGTCAACCCCCGAGAGCCATTGATCCTATTTTTCTCTGTTCACAGGTCCTACCCCCTAGCCAGGCCCTCTATCAACAGTACCAGATGATTTTAGAACTTATCAAATGTCACCGTCTGTGGGAACCGACACAAGAATGTTGTGTTTCTGCTCTTTTATTTTCACCAAATTCAATATTTCCGATAATCTTAAATTTTTCCGGTGATCAATCAACAAACTTGAGTCAAAATCATCACCAAAAAATGATCGAAAAATCAAGATGATCAGAAGAAAAAAAACTGAAAAATCGAAGAGAGAGAAAAGAGAGGGAGGAGAGAAAGAAAGAGGCGGTGGGTCTCAAACCACCCACCTCTGGCCAGAGGTGGCAGACACAGCCACCACCATCAATTCCCCCAGCTGCCGGCTACCTCGGGTGAAGTGGAAGCGGGCCAAACGGCGGCTCAATCGCGCGAAAGAGATTTCCGGCGATCGAAACTTCAAATGCATTTTTCGGCCGGTATAGAGCTCCGTTTTTGTCGATTTTGGTGTCCATGGATTCGTCTCAGACCCAACTTCATTTTGGTACCAATTATGCCTCCCCAGATTCACCGGAGAGGGAGATTGAAAAACAACCGACCGAACCTTTCAAGGCTTTTTTCGGCCAAACGGTGGTGATCTAGAGTGAGTGACCTACTTTTTGTAAATCCTGGCATCAAAACGAAGCTAATGGTATCAGCCCCGCCTCCAAATGACGTTGCCGGCGAGACACCGGCCCCGAAAATGCAGAAATCTCTGTTTTACGCGTACATCGCCAATTTGAAACCCATTCATCGAAATTCCATCACGAACGTGCATTTCAACACCGCAAATCAATTAGCCGGACTGCGAAAAGCTACTTTTTCAGTTCAAAATGTGTCTTTATGGATCTGAAAATTCTTCCGAATAATCTCTGAGGCTAATCACTCCATTAAAGATAAGTTTTCAATATTTCTTAAACTTTAAATTTAATTTCGCAGTATTATTTATTGAAATAAAATGCAAATAAATAAATAATGAAAGCCCTCGATCAACGAGGCATCATAGACCTCTACTCGAGGCATATTTCATTAAAGACCTCTAAGCGAGGCACATAATTATTACTGTATAAATTCTGTATGTGAAACAGGATTTCTCAAGCCCAGAGGCAAAGTCCAAAAGACCAAAGCTTAAAGGGTGAAGTCTAAAGGACGAAGCCCAAAGAGGCAAAGACCCAAGGGTGAAGACCAGAGACGAAGGTCGAAGACCAAAGGGTGAAGTCTAAAAGGTCGAAGACCAGAGACGAAGGTCGAAGACTAGAGTCGAGGGTCGAAGACCAGAGACGAAGGTCGAAGGTCGAAGGTCGAAGACCAGAGACGAAGGTCGAAGGTCGAAGGTCGAAGACCAGAGACGAAGGTCGAAGGTCGAAGGTCGAAGACTAGAGACGAAGGTCGAAGGTTGAAGACCAGAGACGAAGGTCGAAGACCAAGGGCGAAGGTCGAAGACCAAGGGCGAGGGCGAAGGTCGAAGACTAGAGACGAAGGTCGAAGGTCGAAGACAGAGACGAAGGTCGAAGGTCGAAGACCAAGGCGAAGGTCAAAGGTCGAAGACCAGATTCTAGGGTCGAAGACCAACGACGAAGGTCAAAGTCCAGAGATGAAGGTCAAAGATAGAGACGAAGGTCGAAGACAGAGACGAAGGTCGAAGACCAAGGGTGAAGGTCGAAGGTCGAAGACCAAAGGCGAAGACGAAGGTCGAAGACTAGAGACGAAGGTCGAAGACCATAGACGAAAGTCGAAGGGCGAAGACCCACGGGTGAAGACCAAAGTGCGAAATCCAGAGGTCGAAGAGGCAAAGCCCAAAGGGTGAAGGCTGAAGGCGAATTGCCTAATCCATATATGTTTATATTTTTCATGCTTTAATTTAAATTTCGCAATATTAATTGCTTAAATAAAATGCAAATATATGCATATTTTAGCATGAATTAATTATTTGTTATGATCATATAGCATAAAATGATATGCCATATCTAAGGATAATGCATGCTTAATTGTGCTTCCAAATGTCATTTTACATGCCAAATATTGCTCAAAAATTGATATTTAAAGCAAATTATTCTCCTAAAATAGATTCTGAGTGAATCTATTATTTTTGCGGGGGAGTAAGAGTCCCTCAAAGTGCACAAAATCACTTTTACATGCAAATCATTATGCATGATTCAATTGAAATTCATTACTTAAATGAATTAATTTCAGCTCACAGCATGCTCTATTAGCAATAAATGCTACTAATTTTCTCTTTATTGAGCATAAAATTATTAAAGTTTACTTGGACTTTACATGAATTCATGATACACACATGAATATTTTTTTGAGAATATTGCCATATAGTCAGAATGGACATCTTGCATGAATTTGTGATTCATAAATCACACGTATGATATTTTATCTATAAATATACTTGTATAATCCCTGTTTGTGACAGGAAAGATTACAGAATTTGTCATCCGACATGAATAACAGTGTTTGACTTGGCATAAAAGCATCAAGCATAACAATGCTCAGCTTAGCAAAAAATATCAAATTATTCAAACAAGTTTATAAGCTGAGTACAACAAAGAAGTCGTTGGGATAGACTCAAAAGAGGAAAGTAGATATAACAGGTCAATTATGACAAGTACTCCAGGCTAAATCTCAACAGATGAAGCTCTCCATAATAGAGAAGAAAATACCTGGTAAATCGCTAGGCAAAAGTTCTAGTGAATATAGGCGAAAGCCTTGGTATATTGCCAAGCGAAAGTCCTAGTGAATCTAGGTGAAATACCTAGTAAATTGCCAGGCGAAAATCCTAATGAATCTAGGCGAAAGACCTGGTAAATCGCCAGGCGAAAGTCCTAGTGAATCTAGGTAAAAGACCTGGTAAATCGCCAGGTGAAAGTCCTGGTGAATCTAGGCGAAAAACCTGGTAAATCGCCAGCCGAAAGTCCTAATGAATCTAGGCGAAAGCTCTGGTAAATCGCTAGGCAAAAGTCCTAGTGAATCTAGGTGAAAGCCCTGGTAAATCATCAGGCGAAAGTCCTGGTAAATCGCCAGGCGAAAGCCCTAGTGAATCACCAGGCGAAAGTCCTAGTGAATCTAGGAGAAAGACCTGGTAAATCGCCAGGCGAAAGTCCTAGTGAATCTAGGCGAAAGACCTAGTAAATCGCCAGGCGAAAGTCCTAGTGAATCTAGGCGAAAGTCCTGGTAAATCGCCAGGCGAAAGTCCTGGTGAATCTAGGCAAAAATCCTGGTAAATCTAGGCAAAGGTCCTAGTGAATCTAGGCGAAAGTCCTAGTAAATCGTCAGGTGAAAGTCCTAATGCATCTAGGTGAAAGACCTAGTGAATCCAGGCAAGAGATTAACTTCAGATACAAAGCAACAAAAGAAGAAAATAAAGAGCCGAAGAGACTCATACTTTATCAAAGAAGCTACAAAGGGAAAAGTTCCCTCTTGATGGGGGGAAAGAGAGATAACTCACTAAAGCAACTCTCAAGCTCTTCACAAAAGCTAAATCAACTGCAAAACAGCTTGATAAAGAAATAAATAAAACGATGATAAAGTACTTAAGAACTATGCAAGGCATGCGATCAAACGAAGCTGTCTAAAGACAAGTCATTTCATTTTAGCAAATAATATTGTATTTGTATAAAATGTACAATCATTTAAATGTACTTGTAAAAGAAAATCCTGTATTTTATAAAGGATTATAAAAAGTGAAAAGAAAAGAAAAGAAATCACTTAAGTCCTATTGAGACTAGCTCAAAAGATGAATGTCCAGGCGAAAGTCCAATAGACAAAAGACCTTGTCAAAACAAGGCACTAAAGACCTAGCGAGCATTAGGCATATTATTATTATCTTAAGTCCTCATCTGAATAGGCAAATACGAGAAGACCTCTAAGTGAGGTGGATTTCTTAAGACCTAGCGAACATTAGGCATATAATTATTATCTAAGTCCTCCATCAATGAGGCAGGTTTTCTTAAGTCCTCTATTGATGAGGCTGGACTTCTAAAGTCCTCGTGAAAATGAGGCATATTATTATATAAAACCTCAAGAATTTGAGGCAAACTATTATCTAAGTCCTCTATGAATAAGGCAGGTTTTCTTGAAGTCCTCTATTGATGAGGTTGGATTTCTTTGAAGACTTCGACAGTAGAGGCACATAAGTCCTCGGAAGATGAGGCAAATTATCTCTAAAGTCCTCGAGAAGTCGAGGCACTTGATATAAGTCCTCTTGGCAAGTCGGACTAATCAGTCCTCGATAATCCAAGCAGATCATTATATTAAGTCCTCCTGACGAGTCAAATTTCTCAGTTTTCGACAGTCGAGGCAGATTATCATATAAGTCCTCGTTCAGCGAGGTGGATTTCTAAATCCTCTATTAATGAGGCATAACATTATTTAAGACCTCCAGGTGAGGTAAATTATTTAAGTCCTCGATCAGTGAGGCATCTTATCTAAAGTCCTCTGTGAGTGAGGCATGGATTTCTAAGACCTTAGAAAATAAGGAAAATTATTTGAGTCCTGTATTGACAGGACGAAGTGGATCTATAAGTCCGCCCACGAATGAGACAAGATATCTAAGTCCTCTTATGAGTAAGGCACCTTATTATTTAAAGACCTCTATCAGGGAGTGGGGGGCTCCACATATTATCAAAGTCCTCCCATGAGTGAGGCAAATTATTGAAAGCCCTCTATGGATGAAGCATATATTATTATTATAGTCTTCGGCTGATGAAGCAATATATCCAAAGAACTTCTTTGGCAAAGTTAAGCCTTAAAGTTTTTTGGCTGAAAAAACAATTCATCCGAAGAACTCCTTTAGTGAGTTCACTCGAAGATCTCATACGAAGCAAGATTTATCTGAAGACCTCCTTCGATGAGGCAAATTATATAAAACCCTTTAAGTAAGGTAAGCTTTTAAGCCTTCGGTTGCTAAACAATTCATTTAAAGAAAAACCGAGCCTTAAGAGAATTTAGGTGTTGGACCCTTAAGAATGTGGATCTCTCAAAGAATCTAATGAGTTTCACCTAAGGCCCAAGAAAATGACTCAGTTAAAGAACAATTCAAGAGATCAAGAGGTTAAAAGAAGACTCCGGGTTGAAGAGCTTCATGCTAAAGAGCTTTACATCCCGAAAAGCTTCACTTCACTACCATCTCTCCATGGACTTCGAAGAACTCCTTCGGTGAAAGAAATCTTTGAAATCCTAAATCCTCAATTGACGAAATAGGATTTCCCGAAGCCCTCATATGATGAGGCACATTATTGCATAAGTCCTCTATGAGCAAGGCTGGTTTTCTCTAAGTCCTCGGTCAGAGAGGCAAGTTATCAAATGAAGACCTCGATAAGCGAGGTGAATTTCTAAGTCCTCTGTGAGCAAGGCAGGGTTTATTTAAAGTCCTCCCAAAGAGGAAAAATAGCCTCTTGAGATTAGCTTAAAAGATAAACAAGGCAACTCCTTATAGGAAAAGGAAAAGGCCAAACTGAGTCCAGGCAAAAGTCCAAAAGGCACTAAGGATCTAGTTTGGCTAGGTAAAAGCTCTCTATCAATGAGACAGATTATATAAATCATCGGTCAGTGAGGCATATTATTCAGAGTCCTCAGTCAGTGAGGCAGATCATTCTAAGACCTCGATTAACGAGGTGAATTTCTAAAGTCATCGGTCAGCAAGGCAGATTATCTGAAGAGAATTTACGAAAACCTCGACGGATGGGGTAAATTATTTAAGTCCTCGATCAATGAGGTATACTATCCGAAGAACTCTATCAAGTAAATGGGGGCTTTGCCAATTATTCAAGCCTAGTTAGCGAAGCCTATCAGGCGAAGATCTCTAATGACGAAGTCTATCAGGCGAAGACATAGGATAATGAAGCTCCAAAGCCACCAACGAAGCTCTAAGATCCTCGATCAACGAGGCATGTGATATTATCCTTATTTGAGCCTTCAACTTACGAAGCATTTCATCTAAAGACTTGCCTTTGGCTGACGAAGCAGTTTGTCCACAAACCTCTCAGTTAGGCATGTCATTTACTAAGACCTTCCTCAAGAAGGCATATTATATGAAGAATGGGAGACTTGAAGACTTGAGGTTATGTGGAATCTATAAGTCCACATATTGTGGCATCGAAAACCATAAGACCACATTATGATGTGGCAATCATACAGTTTGCATCTCTGTTTATGACATCGAGATGCCTTCAAATCGAGTTCCTAAGCTCGCCTCATCAGGCACCGAGCTGCCTTCAGATCGAGCTCCTAAACTCGTCTCATCAGGCACCCAGCTGCCTTCAGACCAAGCTCCTAAGCTCACCTCATTAGGCACACAATTGCCTCCAAATTGAGCTTTTCAGCTTGCCATTTTCATTCAAGCATCTAGCAGCCTTCATGTCAAAGCTACCAGATGCAGTCAAATTGACAATTTCATCCACAATGCAGATGAATCACAAGTAATGAACTACTCCTTTAGCCTTCTCTTCGATACACTCGATCATACTAGGGAGTGGGAGGCCTCTAATGAGGAACAAAAATGATCTCAAATAGGCAAAGAACACGCGTCCATGGGGGTTCCTACCCTTTCCTATAAAAGGTAATGAAAAAGTAAAGAAAAATGATCATAACTCATAATTCTCTCTCTCTCTCTAAAACTCTCTCACTGACTTGGGCATCGGAGGCTCCTCTGGGAGCCATTGATCCTATTTTTCTCTGTTCACAGGTCCTACCTCATAGCCGAGCCCTCTATCAACAGTACCGGATGATTTTAGGACTCATCAATAACTTAGCCGTAAAATATCTTGACATATAATTTAGCCGTAAAATACATATATGACATATGTAATAGACTTAAATTTATATTCTCCTCAAATACTAAAAGAAAAATGGGATGTAGACATCTATTTTTTGTATCTTAATTACAGGATGTGGAGATTTGCAAGAGTGTAGGCACCCATCAATATCATGTAATAAATTTATGTCAATGTAGATTGGCATGTAACAATAGGAGAATTGCATAGTTGTATATGGATAAGAATGGACATATTATTGTACATCCATTTTCAGTATACAAAATTACTAGTAACTAAATAACATAAATAAATGCTTATTAATTTTTGAATCCTTTTATTTAGGGGTTTTTAATCACACAAATATCTTAAAAAGACAAAATATTCTCATATATATTTTAACTTTTTTTTTTTAAAATACACTTATTAAATTTTATATTTTAAAAATGTCTCATTTTTAAAAGTATATTATAAGTATATCAAATGTATATTATAAGTTTATCAAAAATATATTAAAGGTATATCATAAAAATAAAAATAAAAAGAGCATTTTTAAAATTTTAAAAAGACAAAAAATATTTTTGAAAAAAAATTAAAAAAATTATATTTTATGTAATTTCCTCTTTTATTTATTATCTAACCCAATCCAAATAGAATGGGCAATTACTCTATATATTTATAAATGAGTTGGGTTCCATATTTACTTTTGAGTTTTCATCAATATAAAAAAAAAATGAAAACTAATTTCTGTAGTTTAAAAAAATAATTATTTTAATTTTTAAGATCAATATTAATTTTATTTTTTTTACATAAAGAGTTCTTTAAAAAAGATGATTATGTGCTAAACATAATTATAAATTCAATGTATTAATTTTCAATTATGAATAATTAGAAATTAGTGCAAGAATTGATGATTTTTTTTAATCTAATTAAGCTTGGAATCTCATTACTAATAATTATAGCTCTAATATTATAAAAATATAAGAATTAAAATGGTGGACCTTTATATCTCTCAAAAGTAATAAATAAATAAATAAATAAAAAGAAAAGAGGGACCATATGTCTGTGATAGATAGGGATGGCAAAATACCCTGACCCAGTAGGATGAGCACCGTGCCATGCTCCTCCAAAGCAAAAGGAATTCGCTTTCTCACAGTATTTATGGATATATATATATATATAATTACTTTTTTCATGGTATGATTGAAATAGTAAAAAAATAGTTATTAATGGCTAACTATTAACTTTAAAAAGCTTTCGTATTTTATTTAATTAAATATCTCGATGAGTTAATAAAAATATTTAATTTTAAAAAGAATAAAAATATAAAATGCTTAGTTAAGTTATCAAAAGATTATTTATAAAAGAACTATAATAATATTATGAAATGGTGATGAAATATTATTATTGTTGATTCATGTAATTGTTGTGAATTGTTTATTGATGAGGGACAAAAATAACTCATGATTTATTGGGCCTAAAGATAATAAAAGTCCATCATGACTTATGAATATTTATTACTGAAGAAGGTCATGGATCCAATAAAGGGCTAAAAAAAAAGAGGAAATTACATCCTCTACTGTTTTTTTTTTTTAAATATCAATCTTACGGTCAATTTTTTTTTTATACATTTTGGCGATCCTTGTTATCTTTTACACAGTTATTTTCTTTCATTTTTATAGTTTTCATTTGTCTTTCATTTTCACGGTTTTCATTGAAGATAATTAATGATTTAGAATATGCTATGTTAAGAGTTAGCTTCATTTCACTAATACTCATAATACTTTATATTGGATTTTATTATAATAATGCCATTGGAAGC